>JALBCR010002159.1:0-297772 GCA_030710515.1 Abscondita cerata | reverse complement strand
TTGTTAGCAAAACTCATGTACACTCATGAACGTTTATTCTTTGCTGATTCATTCACATATCCTAAAGGCTTGTTTGCAATGTCAATAAATTTAGATAATACGATTTTAGAATTGTTTTGTTTAAATTGCCGTCGTATGACATTTATAAATCCGTTACTCTTATTACTAAACAATTTTTTCTATTATTATTAATTTATATTTATGCGATAAAGAAAGTGAAAAACGTAATAATGGGTATGACCTTGTTTCTGATTATACTCTTCACGTAATTGTCCCCAGGCATTCAAGCATTGCAGAGTATTGTTCAATTTTTGGAACAGTGGTAAAAAATAAAACAGCAGTTTTTTAAATACCTACTAAAAAATTCATGTCAATGCAAATATTTTATGATCTGCAAAGAATATCGAACAGTTTGAATGCCCAATTTTCATAAGAACGAATTAAAAACAACATTTTTTATTCGACAGGACGTTCTGAAACGCTAAAGTCGTTTAGAATCCTTAAAATTAGTTTGACGTTTTGTTTGACATTTTATTGAATACTAAAATATCCCGTTGACACAGGAGAAAAATTTCACTCTTTTTAATGCGATAAGAAGCAGGAATTAAAAAAAATATAATCAATGTTAATTTTTTATATTTGGTATTCAGTTAACCACCTGGCATATTGATGGGATTTAGTAGAAATTAATCATTAATTGTCATTAAATGAATAAACATTAACAAATTGTTTAGTAATAAGAGTAACGGATTTATAAATGTCATACGACGGCAATTTAAACAAAACAATTCTAAAAATCGTATTATCTAAATTTATTGAAATTGCAAACAAGCCTTTAGGATATGTGAATGAATCAGCAAAGAATAAACGTTCATATTGACAAATGTTTGTTGTTGAATTGTAAACAATATGGATATGGTCAGGTAAAACTAATCCTTAAAGTAGATATGCTCATTTAATTTTGCCGACCCAACTGTCTCATTTTTTCTTTTATTGAGTGTACACGCCTATGATTTTAGTTTAGACTCAAGAACAGGTACGTCCAGTGTTAACGGATTAGGAGCTATTCATAAATTACTTACGTTGTAACACTATAGTATGGAAGCGGTATATCCTAAAACTAGTTTTAAAATCTTTTATGTATTTTATACAAAATCGTGTACCGCTCATATGTAAAATAAATAAACTATTTTAATTTATTACTTCGCTTCGTTTCTGGACAGACTTTAAGAAAATATATCGATTTTGTGCGTATGAGAGAGAACGAAGTGAAAGTGAAAAGAGACGCTCTCAGGCAGTAAAGAATGATAGACGTATAGTTTTTGAGTCCGTGCGTAAAACAATGTTCTTTGTTCATTATTACAAAAAAGTGTTGTAGTTATAAAATTAAATAACCCAGATATTAAAAATGGTTTTAAAACCAAAGCAGTAGACCTAGAATTAAGTAAAGTTGTTGGTGAAGAAAAGTATTAAATAATTTAAAACCTAAAGAGGAAATGGTAGGTACACACCAAACATCAATTTACAAAGTTAGTTTAAGTTAGGATATTTAGATCAGTGTCTTAAAATTAAATAAAATTGTAACGAATTATTAGTTGCGTAAATGTTGTGTACGAATCGTTATTTAGGATTATGTTGATATTAGTAAGAATTATACGTTTGATTATTTTTTCTAAAATTTAAAATTTTGTTAAATCATAAAACACGTTATTACTATTAAGAATTTAAGCCTTAAGAATATTATAAATTAAATGATAACAATTAAAAGAATAATAACAATAATTAGAGTCTCATGTTCACATTCAGTATAAAATTATTTTTTTCTACATCATAATGCAATCACCGCTATATGTAATTCTTATGACCAATGTGCGGTAATTTATTAATTTATTTGTGTGTCTTACGACATCTCATGTATAACAGGGACACGTGTGAATAGTATAAACTAAGAAAAATGCAAACAGTTAACTGTAACGACTTGTGTGTGTTAAAGCGTTATCTAAGCGATAGCTTTAATGCTTGAAAACACACGTGTCGATCAAACCAAGATTATCGACACACATGTGTTTTAAGCATTAAAGCTATCGCTTAGATGGCACTATGCACTTTAACACACACAAGTCGTTACAGTTAGCTGTTGGCATTTTTCTTAGTTTAACTATTGTATTGTGATGCAAGTGTTATGTATGGTACCCCAGAAGATCGGTATAAACCTGTATAGTGTCGTGACAAAACCGTGTGCAATAGTAGATTGGCGTGTCTAGGCAAAGCATTTACTTCAAGGTTTAGGAAGACCACTAAAACTTAAACATGCGAATAATATCAATTAAGTGTGTAAACATTATACCTAGAAGTTAAATATAACAGCACAGCCATTGCATGACGACATATAATAAACCTGTCTAAGCGTCAGTCGTGTTTACAAACCCTTCTTTAAACTTTGTTAATTGACAATCTTCTACAATATGTGTAACGTTCTCTAGTTTGTTTCCAAAGTCACAATTTTTGCGGTGATAACAAAAATAATTATAGTAAAAACGCAAGAAGTTTTAGAAGTGCGGAACATAGGTATGTTAATATTGTGTTGATCGTGCAAGATAAAATAATCTATAAAAAACGTCAATGAGGAATGTAGATAATTGCTCTGCCAAATTAAATAATGGGGGTTCCAATTCCTTTGCCTTGCAATTATCAGAATCCAGATAAGCTGGATTCCTTTGCCTTGTACCCCAGTCAATAAAACAAATAATAAGTAAATCTTTGACAAAAATAATAGTAAGATACCGCATGTGCCATGTAATTGTAAATTGTATAAAGTACCTTATATTTATGTTTTATACTGAAAATGAATTGTCATTATATTGTTAGTTAACATTTAAATGCAAAAAAAAGTGTTTTTTTTCAACTTTTTTTTTCTGTGTAAAAAGTAATGAATGAATTAATTGTGTAAAAAAAAAGTTGTAGTGAATAAAAATACAAATAAAATGACAACTAATTCGACTCGATCAGTTAATACATTTTCATGAAAAATCGGAAAAAGTGAAATATTTGTGTTTTTCTTTTTAAATTTATAGATCCGTCATTTTCTGAAATGTAGCATAAATATTTCAGAAAATAAGAGGTATTGATCCGTACTTAGTGTGTGCAAAACCCTGCAATTGTCGTGCAATTAGTTCATGCAAAATTGCGATTTAAAATTTTTAAAGCAATATATCCACTCGAGGCTGAATGCTCGTGTAGTTGTTCGATTGTAAGAAATAAAAAAAAATTGTAAAATTAAAATGGAAAGGAACAAAACGTATATTCTCATTTATCAATAAAATGATATTTGATACGCAATAAATGCATGCAAAGATGACTGAAAATCACCAAATGTGAGAGTAGTGGGGGTACTTATCCGCTAAGGCTGTTTGAAGGGACTGCAATTTATATAAGCGCGCTGAGGACGGGTACTCCCACTACTCTTCCGTTTTCTCGCTATTGGTCATTTTAAGTCATCTTTGCATGCATTTTGTGCGTGTTATATATCATTTTATCGAAAAATGATAATATACATTTTGTTACTTTCTATTTCAGATTTCTATTTGTTACTTCAGATTTTTTATTTTTGACAATTGGACTAGCACACGAGCATTCAGCCTTGATTGCTTTAAAAAAATTAAATTGCAATTTTGCATAAACTAATTGCCCGACAATTGCAGGGTTTTGCACACACTAAGTGCGTATCATTATCTCTTATTTCTTGAAAGATTTACGCTACATCTCAAAAAATGATGGATCTACAAATTTAAAAAAAAAACACAAATATTTCACTTTTTCCGATTTTCCTTGGAAATTTATTACCTCATTGAGTTGAATTTTATTTGTATTTTTATTTTCTACATTTTTTCTTTTTACACTATTAATGTTGGTTTATTACTTTTCACTCAGAAAAAAAAAGTTGAAAAAAACACTTTTTTGGCATTTAAATGTTATTCAACTGTACAAACACTTTCTAAATTTAGTTCTTGTGTCCAGGTGTATCTTTCAGTCACAAATACTAGGTCTGGCTATTAAATAACGACACTGTCCGCTTAGACGGTGCCTTAGACGGATGGGGGAAAAACGAGTAGTGTGTTGGGTATGTAGATATCTTTTTTATGCACCTACCAAAACACGTTTACGTCACTATTATAGTATTTGTGCAGTAGCAGTTTGAAACGAACGTGTTTTCTCGTGCCGAAAACCATGTGTGACGTAAAACAGGAGCAACGTATCAATCTCAAATTTCTCGTTAAATTGATAAAAAAACTCCGACTGAGTGCTATAAATTGTTGTAAGAGGCCTATGGGGACAATTCTCTATCTCGTGCACGTGTTTTTGAGTGGTGTAAGCGTTTCAGTGAGGGCCGAGTGAGCACTAAAGATGACCAGCGCCCAGGTCGCCCTGTCACTGTTTCAACCCCGGAAACAATGACCAAAATCAACAAATTGTGCGTGCAGATCGTTGAATGAACATCCGGATGATTGCCGACGCTGTAAACGCCGATAAAGAAACGGCTCGAGTTGTGGATTTTGCATCAGGACAACGCACCGGCTCATAACGCGCTATCTGTGAAGCAGTATTTGGCCGGTAAGTGCACTCCAGTGCTCGAACACGCGCCGTACTCGCCAGATTTGGCACCGTGCGACTTTTTTTTGTTTCCGAAGATAAAATCTGCTTTAAAAGGGACCCGATTTGAGTCGATGGAAGCGGTAAAGCAAAAAACGGCAGAGCTCCTAAAGGCCCTTACCAAAGAAGACTTCCAGCACTGCTTTGATCAATGGAAAAAACGTTTAGAAAAGTGTGTGGCAAGGAGAGGGTAGTATATTGAAGGGGAGCATTCGAATGTAGAATAATTTTTATAATAAAACCGTTTTTCGTAACCAGTCTCGTTATTTAATATCCAGACCTCGTATACTGTTCTAACGACAACACGGCTAAAATTATTTAATCTCGTGTTATTATCAAAAATATCAGCGTCTAACATTAACAATATAATGACAATTCGTTTTCGGTATAAAACGTGAATAGAAGGTACTATACAGGGTGTTTCAGAATAAGATGCTGATCCTTAAGGGTGTCAATTCTTACGCGATTTTAAAAAGAAAAGTTCAAATCAACATATGTCCTAAACCTCTTAACTTTTGATCTACAAGGTGTTCAAGTTTTAAGAAAAAAAACGTTTTTTTTATCATAACTTTAATATCTTTATAGATATTTTAATTAAATTTGGCATATGCCTTCTAAGCAACAACAACTATTTTTTGAATTAGAAATTTTAATTTTTATTCAGTGGCGTCCGTACAGGATGAGGACTAGATATTTTAGAGAAATATTATGTACGCCACTGCTTTTTCTTAAAATAAAATTATTTATTTTAAGGCAAATTTGATTTTTGGTTTTTTTTTTTTGGCAAATAATTATTGATTATTTAATACATAATAATTTTAACATTAAAATAAAAGAACTAACATTAAATAACCTAAAAAAAAGAAAATAATTTAGATTAGCTGTTAAAATTGGCCACCACCTGCAAGTATGCATGCTTCAGCTCTTTTCCTCATTGAATCTCGTACTCTTTGAAAAATATTTTTCTTAAAACTTGAACACCTAGTAGATCAAAAGTTAAGAGGTTTAGGACATATGTTTATTTGAAATTTTCTTCTTAAAATCGCGTAAGGATTGACACCTTTAAGGATCAGCATCTTATTCTGAAACACCCTGTATACAATTTACAATTACATGGCACATGTGGTATCCTACTATTATTTTTGGCAAAAATACATCTATGTTTACTGTACTATAAAGTACAAACCTAATTTGTCGAGAATAAATCGTCACTCTAACACTCAAAAATTTGAAAATAACACATGAAAACCAGCAATAAAAGCTTAAAGAAAAAATAGTATATGTCACTTGGAGTTAAAAAACATAATTGTTTCGCTTAATTTTTAAGCTCAACAATTATATTGTTTAACTCCTAGTAAAATAATCTACTAATGTTAACTCTGAATGATTGTAAACATTAAAATTTATGTCTAATTATGTGTATTTTTCTAATGTCAGGAAAAAGATATTAAATTGAGAAGTGTTGGTTCACTTTGTAAAACAAATACATGCTGTACACAGCAATAGTATTAAGACCATGTCAATTGTGTGACAAATTAATTTAAACTTGCCCTAAGTGGTATTGTTTGTTCTAAATTATACCCTATGGTGGTGAAAAACTGTGTTAAAGAAACATAGAAAAAAGTCTTTGCTACTAATGCTTTCAATTACTAGATTTTTAGTAACACGCTAAAAAAAGGAAAAATTATAATTTATTTAACACTTAATTTACATTTCTATTACAATATGGAAAATATTTTGTTTTCGTGAATTTTTGTGAAACAAAAACAAGGTATTATATACGTATACATTAACGCTAACACTTCAAATTGGTTGTGGATTATACCGTAATTAAAGCGGGAAATAACATAATCCTTAGTAACACAATTCTAAAGACTTTAAAGACTGGCTAATAACCTCAATTTAGCAATTTCTTTTGTGTAATATAGAACTTTCTTATAAATCCCCTTTAAAACTTTTTTAAATTGCACGACATCCTTCGAATCAAGGGATTACCAGTATGTAAAGTACTTATTCGAGCTTTGTCTTATCTTTACCTATAGAAAACGACGTAAACTTAAGCAATTACAAACTTCATGACCAAAACAATTTTCATTTTTTATAGGTATACACAGGCATGTTCATTTAAAAAGTTTTGGCGCGGTAATAAAGTACTTAAAACTTTTTATTTGACGTTTTACAAAATGCTGTTTACATGAAATAAGAAAATTCTCTCGATTATAAAAAAACTTTGTTGATTAATAATATGATTTTTAATACGTGTGTAAATTTCTTATTTTGATTATTGCCTTCAATTCCTTTTCCATTTTCGTTCTTATGTATGAATTAAAATTAAATTATTTTTAGCTAAATAAATGACATAATGCGTTATACCTCTTGTGCTTACAATGTTGGAAGATTACAACCATTTTCTTATTAACTGATATGGTGTAAATAGATTGCCTTCCTTTGGTGTAATACTAGAAATTTTTGCCAAAAACGTATCAAGACGTCAAAACCCCTTATAGAATGTTACGAAAGAAAACTCAGGGTTCTAGTAGAGGAAACGTTTCGCACATTAAAGTAGTTTTTTTACAGCTCTAAGGTGGCAAACAGTTAGTTTTTGACCGTTTAATGGTTCAATCGACAGGTAGTTTCAGATAAAAAAAGATTGAAAGTTAATGGAACATTAGGATGTTGCTCAGAACCCAGGCAGCACACAGACGTCAAATCACGTACAAGCGACGTTGAATTCAGGTGACTTTGGTTGAAGTTGTAGAATGACCTAAAAGACACGGTTTATCGACGTCATTTTTAAACCAACTGTAGACGTAATAAAAATTAAAATAAGTATTTTGTTGTTTATCTTATAGTTGAAGCAATGGGTACAAGAAAATGAGTTACATTCGCAATAGGTTGAAATGAATTAAAATTTGGTGGGATGGTAGACATAGGTTCCTTGATAGTACACCTTAGTATGCAACCTTGGGACTTGCCGCTTAGGGGCGGGGGATGAAAACACTGCGTCGAAACGCTTTTCGGAAAATAGCGCTGTTGTGGTAAGTGGTATCGAAAAAAAATCAAATAAAATATGTAGAGAACAAAATTGTGCACAATTTGAAGTCTTTGCATTTTTCGTTTGCGGCTAATACTTTCCGCTTTACGGTACGGAAAAGTTGTGGGATGATTTGCAATTTTCAACAAAATCAAAAAGTACTTGTATTTTTAATTAACAAATAATTTTACTTATAAGTGTTTCTTTAAGGCAAATAAAATTTTAAATATTTATGTACGAGGGTCGTCCCAGAAGTTCCTAGCCTAACAATAAAAAAACAAGAATTTTGGCAAAAATCGATTTTATTTCTCTACATAGTTTCCTTTCAACTCTATACACTTAGTCCAGGGATGTTCGAATGCTTCAATCCCTTGCTTGTAGTACGATATGTCAAGCTTCGCAAAATAGCCATCAACCGCCGCTTTCACTTCTTTATTATTCGAAAATCTTTGACCACCCAACCAATTTTGGAGGTTTGGAAAAAAAAAATAGTCTGAGGGTGCCATATCTAGAGAGTAAGGTGCGTGGGGTAGCAGTTCGAACTTTAACTCGTTGATTTTGGCCATCGCGACAACGGACGTTTTTTGCCAAATGCGGTCGTTTTTTTTATTTCTTTGCTCAAACGTTGCAATAAGTTTGCGTAATATTGGCCGTTGATTGTTTTTTCTGGTGGAAGATAATTAATGAAGATAATGCCCTTTGCATCCCAAAAAATTGACGCCATGACTTTGCGTGCAGATGGAACAGTTTTCGCCTCCTTCGGAGCACTGATTTGAAACATCTTCACGACGCTGTTTTTACTCTGCCGTTAGCAAAAGCGGCACCCATCTCGCCCATAGCTTTTTCATTTCCAAATTTTCGGCCAAAATGCGATGTACCGCACTTTTTTAAATGCTTACCATGTCTGCTATCTCACGTACTTTTAATCGGCGGTCATCGAGTACTATTTTGTGGACTTTTTGGAACATTTCCGGCGTTGCGACCTCACTTGGGCGACCACTTGGTTAGAATTAACCCTTTCAAATGAAAATATTGTATCACGTAACAATGGCCAATTTTTTCCATTTTATGAATACGCTAAACACGTTCACTGAGAATCGCTACTGTTCAAATACTAAACGACCGAACGTGCTCAAACTTGTCATGTATACTTGCTAAGATGCGTTTTGTCGAACGCGCTCTGTGTTTTCAACCTAGTAGCGCCATCTATCCGTTAGGCTAGGTGCTTCTGGGACGACCCTCGTATAAGTATGAGACGCGCTTTAAATCCCCGTCTAAACCAACTTACGTAACCGAAACAAGTTTTTTACAGCAAGTGAAGGAAATATCGCGCTCTCACACGTAAAATAGTGACAATGTTGCTGAATATTTTAACTGTCAACAATTTTATTTTTTTGGAGCTTAAATACAACATTTGTTAATACATGGAACGAACTGGCCGACTATGATGCGCTTTGAACTGATGTCATTGCACGTAGTCCTAATACGTTGGATGTATTCTAATTGAAGGAGTGATAAACTGTGACTATACAATTTACAAACTGTGAATACTACGGAGACTGTTTTTTTTATGTAACAGTATTAATAATCAATGGTAAGTAAGACTACTATACTTTGTGCTTTTTATGTAAATCGGTTATGATTGTTGATGTTGAATTCTACGTTAAAGATGGAGGTGTATTAGGGTCAATTAAAGAAAAGTAGCTAACGCCGAAAATACCAAAGGTGTTGACATCCCTACAAACATAACAATAAATTTAACAAATTCTTACTTAAAAGGGACAGCCACTTGAAAATTGTACAACTTAAAACGTGTGTTTTTAGAGAAAGTAAGTAAACCTACTTTTAAGGGCTTGTTAACTGATTCATTCATTAATTACCATAGTTGTTTCTATGTACATACACTAGTATTAAATAAAATAAATTTATTAGGACTTTTTATTTTTATGTCGTTGAAAAAACCTTGCTAAATTCATGTCAATATACGTCTTACATGGACGTCGATTTAATGTTTTATCCGTCTATTCTACGTTAAATCTTTGGTTACTTTGACGTACTAAGTAACGTCAAATTTGCGTAAATGCGACGTTTTTGTGCTGCCTGGGAAATAATTAATTAACATGTTTTCAAGTTTTGGAGTTCAAAAATCTTGTAAAAAAATAGGAAAAGGGGAAACTGCAAATCGTCTGACATTTCTCCAGTTTTTCCTCAATAACGTTTTTCCCTTTCGTCTTTCGGAAAAGCATCTCTATACTTTTTTTAATAACGCTAAACTTCCTACAATTGAGATTGTTTAAACATGTTTTCAAGTCAATTCCTTACCAAAATATAGCCCTTCAACGTCAAAGTCATTGTTCAAATTTCGCAAAAACGTACAAAACATTGTGAATATACATTTTTTCTTCTGTTACACCAGAATTATCACAAAATGTTGTTCTAATTATGATTTTTGATTACAATCATCAACTTTCAACAAGTTTCTCTAAATCTAATATATAAAAATTAAAAAAATGTTTGTGTGTTTGTTTGTCTGTTTGTCCTTAAACTTCTCCTAAGCCGTTAATCTGATTGGAATGAAATTTTACACACTTCTTTATGTCGATCCAGAATAGGTTACGAACGTTTGATTTTTGCAATTGTCCTCGTGGTTTTCGCGGAAATCGCAAAAAACCTCAAAATTTACCACTTTTTAGTCGTTTTTTGTCGCACAGTGAGTGCGCATGTTTCTGAGGTAATCAAAATGTATGGAGCAAAAGTAGCCAAAAGATGTACACTCATGAAATTTAAAACTTGGACACCACAATTTCTGTAAACAAAGTTTGCACATTGTGAAGCGGGCTTAAGAGTATCATTTACAGTTCTAACAGCAGGTAGTCTCAGCAGGGGTTATCTTATAGAAGGACCGTAGAATGAATCATTACACTAAACACGTTTTAGAAAATAGGTAATTTACGTTGCTTACTTAATTTTTTTCTTTAAAGAATATATGTGAAGGTATCGCTAATTAAACACCATTGCTCATTTAATTATCGAATCAAGAAACATTTTTCTTCTGTCAACTCCATAATATTACCTAAAACACAACAAACCCACAAAAGGGAGGACAAAAAATAAATAATTTAATTCTCCCGCATAAGTTTGTTCGCCGTTTTGTTTAGATTCGTCCAAACCTGCAAACTGCGCGCATTTTCTTTGATGTCGGAGAAAAAACCGACAAGTTGCGGGAACGCCACAAACCGTTCGTGGAACAATCAGGACTTGCGAATCTGTTCTAAAATTCGTACGTAGCACCGTCCAAATTAATGTTCCGATTGCCGTTCGGTTCGTTGTTCTGTTTGTTCCTCGGTTTGTTGTTCAGGTGTGTAGAAAGCTTTACAATAAGCATATTAATATGAATATGAACTATATCTTACGAAAGGAGAGTTATGTAACTATAATTAACGACTTAACGTTGCGTTAGTAGATTCCATTTACTATTTACACATATTTTCTTGGAACATTCGATAATTAACTATCGGGATATGATGACCCTATACTTCGCAGGTTGTGCGCAACTGGATACAAGCAAATAACTTGGAGCTGTTACCCTGGCCAGCAAAAAGCCCAGATTTTAACATTATCGAAAATGTTTGGGCTCGAATACTTGCTGTTATCCGAAGACAACAAGGGCCAAATTTTATACCAGTAAACCGTAATGCACTAATTGCAGCCATTGATACCGCATGGGAAACGATTAATATTAATTATATTGATACCTTGATAGCGTCAATGAGCAGACGCCTCCAAGAATGTATCAATAATAATGGAGGTCACACCCATTATTGATTTCTTATATTTATTTATATAGTAATACCTTTATTTAAAAAAACGTTTTCATTTAATTTTAAACTATAACTTGGTATCTTAATTATAATTATGTAATAAATTTTTGTCAAAAAACTAAATATATACGTTGACAATAAGAATTGCCTGTTGTTAGAATTGTAAATGATACCCTTAAGCCCGCTTCACAATGTGCAAACTTTTGTTTACAGAAATTGTGGTGTCCAAGTTTTAAATTTCATGAGTGTACCTTTTCAACAAAAATAAAAATTTGCGATCGGACGCAATACTTTCGGAGATATAATTATTTGAAAGTCAGTGATGCTTTTTCGCATCTATTCTAGAGGAAATGGGTTAAAATCAGATGAATGAGACATTGATCGAATTCAATTTCTATTATGTTTTCTGCGAAGTTTTTGCATTTTTAATCCATTTTAATAAAATTAATTTATTCAATAGACTTTAGTTTATTTAATAGAATTATTTAATTATTTTTTCCACTACTAGCTGTGAAGTGGACAATTATTGCGTCTCCTAGCCAACTGAAAAGTTAAATTTCTCTATTAGTGGTTAATAATTTTTTCTATTGTTGACCTAGAATCTAGATTAATAATGGACAAATTCAAATTCTTTGAGAATCTAAGAATAGTTGTTTAACAAAAACAAGTGAAACATAGTTTTGTATATCCAGGAGATTATTATTAACGTATTTGCTGCTTAAAATTACCTAACACGATAAAATTATTTGAATAAAAAATGCCATTAGTTTAAAATTCGCGTCAATTTCTGAAACCCAATATTCAAATGATGCAAAGTATATTGGCGAAGCAATAAATGCCCGTTAACATCTCTAGCTATACCAAAACTACTCAAGCTTGCAGATCAAGTACTCTTAGGTAAAGAAAATTACGGAGGAACATTTTTAAATTGCAACTTGAAAAGGAAGCACATCAATTGAAATTAACATCTCCCAACGATTACTTCCCGAAAGCAGAGCACAAATTGTGGCAGTCCAAGTGGACTTAAAAAATAAACCGCTAAGAAGCAGGAGATATATAGAGGAATACAAACAATTTTACTAAAATTATATTTTGCGAGCCCCAAAATGTTAATTTTAAAGTAGGTTTTAAATTTTTTGCCAGCTCAAACTGGATGATTAGAAAAAATTTAAACAACCCTTGTGCTACATCTTTACAAATACGATATGTAAAGGTGACAAATTGAAGTCGATAATATTAGACTGCATAGAAAAGCTACAATTACAATGCGGTGCCAATGTTAGGGCAGTAGTAAAATTTTCGAAACCTAATTAAAAGAATAGAAGTAACACCGGAAAACCATACCTTCTCATAAACGATAAGAAAATCTATTATTTCTTCGATGTCCCCAATTTATTGAAGTCGGCGCAAAATAAGTTGATTAAATACGATATAATCTTTAATAACAAAAAAGCATCTTGGAAAGACATTAAAAATTTCTACATGTCAGACAAATTTATACCGCTGCGATTGGCTCCTAAATCAACTAATTTACATATTACTCCGAATAATTTTCAGAAAATGTAGGTGAAATATGCCACACAAGTGTTTAGTGAATTAGTTGCAGTTGGTTTATCAACGTATGTAGCTTTTAATGCTTTTTGATTTATTTGCATTTCTGTGCTACTTGATTTATACAAGAAAAATGTTTATTTTTATTTTTGCCTCAAATTTGGCTAGTAGTGGAAAAAACAGTATATACACCATGGTTGTGAAGTCCATTATTGCCTACGCACCTTATTTCGCGAGGGGCGGTATTGGTGCTAAGGCAATAATGACAGACTTCACAACCGTGGTGTATAATATACTATTGTTTAAATAAGAAAGTCACACAGTCAATAGTAACTATTTTGATTTCATTTGTCTTTTACGTGTTTTCTTACTTCATATTAAAAAAAAATAAAGTTAAAAATTTAGAATATCTAACAGATCTAACAGATAACTGCTAACAATTTTTTTATTTGGCGTAGCGAAGCGCGCCGGGACAGCTAGTAACTAATAAAATAATATAAAAGGCAAGACTGCACAAGCAATGATGATAGCAATGCACCCCAAATTGCTTCTGTACCACATGGTGCCTGCTGTTTCCGTGTTTGTCTACAAAAAGTTTAGATTTAAACATCTCAGTAACCCGCCACAAATGTACATATTCACCAACCGTGTCTGGAAGAAATTGTTTTATGGAAGTTAAAACCAGTGATAAAAAGTACGAATGCTCAAAAATAGTTAGTTTTCCGCTCATCAATGCTCTATTTAAAGAATAATAGAGTATGATCAACAATGTACATTGGTTAAACAGACTATTTGCATTGTGGCTTTTAATCGGGCATTGTACTAAAACGAACTTGATGTAGTGGCAAATCACACGCAGCCAAAGTAGAATTATGTAGTTCTTAGGTTAAGTTGATTTCACTTATTGTTTTTTACTTTGGCGATGGGCAGAATCATAGTGGGAGTGGTTTCGAGAAGCTATCCAACACAATTTACATTACCAACAATGTTAGAAAAATTCTATCAAAACAAACGTACGGCAGTGCTGTTTACGACTACATGCAGCTTTGAAAGGTAACATTTTTAACCATGCTGATTTTTATGAACCAGACTTGATAGCACTAGTCATAGTGCTCAATTCTCCAGGTAGATCCATCATCTTGAGGAGGCAGATAATCCCGACGTCCATACTATGCTTAAGCAATTTTTAGAAATGCTGACCACTAGTGAAGAAAAAAAGTCAACGGCTGCACTATGCATTACGTATTCTCCAATGTTTACACCACTAAAAAACTTCAGAAAAATTATAAAAATACCCTACTTTTAAGCAGCTGAACACCTAAATTCAAGCCTTTTGTTATCATATCCGCAGGCATATCAGCTGTCTGTAAATACTTTAAAATAACAAAGTTATTAGTAATCGCTTCTCGGATGAAGTGATGCTGTACATCTATATGCTTTGATATCTTGTGCAAAACTGGATTCAAAGTCAATTTCTGTGCACTCTGGTTATCATTGAATAGGACAATAGGCTTGCATTTCCCTGTCAATTCATAAACTTAAATTTCTAAGATATATGGTTTCTCTGGAAGCTTCAGATATAGCCATGTACTCTGCTTCAGTACTTGTTCTCTAGTTTCCCATGAAATGAATGATCCAGAAAGTGTAAAAGCAAAACCCGTAAAGGATCTACAATCTGTTCTATCTCACGTCCAATCGGCGTCAACATAGCCTGTCAAATCTGTAACAGTTTTAATACATTTTAATCCATAAGACTATTTGTCTTGATCGGTATTCCAATACCCTAACAATTAATCATCTAAAACTTCTCTAAACTCTGATTGATATATTGCTCTCGATCTAAGAAAATACAGTTTTTCTCTCTTGTAATTCTCATTCCAAGGCACTTTGACCCAAATCTTTTATTCTAAATTTTGAACCTATCTGAGATTTCAACAAATCAGTTTCCATCTTATTGTTAGAGAATAAAAAAAAATCATCAACATATAGAGCTATTATAGTCATCAAGCCATTTTCAATTTTTGTAAACATACAAATTGAGTTTTTGTAATTCAATTCTTTTAGAACAACCTCAACTTTTTGATACCATATACGTAAACTTTGTTTCAGACTTAATTCAATTTCAAAATTTTATTTCTACAATTAATATTTTCTAAGCCTTCTGGCAACTGTATGTAAACTGTTTCCTTTAGTTGACCATTAAAGAAAGCAGTGGTTACATCTAAATGAGTAATTTCAAGATTTAACTTAACTGACAACGCAAACAATAATCTCAATGTTGAATGACTTACAACAAAGGGAAACATTTTCATCAAAATCTACACCATACCTCTGAGTAAAGCCTCTAGCTACTAATCTTGCTCGGTATGTCATATGATTACCATAATTTACCTTTTTCTTAAATACCCACTTGCAGCCTCAATACTACTAATGTTAGAAGTATCCACCAAATCCCATGCTTTATTCTCTTCAAAACATTTTAATTCTTTCTGTATGGCCTCCAATTTATTTATTTATTTAAATCGTATGGTACATTTTAAATATTGTATTGTGATGTAAATGTTATGTATGGTGCCCCAAAAGATCAGTATAAACCTGTACAGTGTGGTGACAAAACCGTGTGCAATTGTGGATTGGTTCGTCTCGGTAAAGCATTTACTTTAAGGTTTAGGAAAACCACTAAAACCTAAACATGCCAACCCTTACCCACCCTAGCATTCACATGTAATAAGTGTGTGATGTGATTGTGTTTTGTGAAATTGGCTTTCAATCATTTCTCTCTATCAGGCCTCGAAAGTGCCTCCTTATGTACTTCCATAAACTCTCACATTACTTACATCTGGTTTTTTCTTGTGCCATATTTCGTAAGGTGTTTTTTTTAAACCATTTACTAACCTTTTGTTTTGCAAATATACAGCTGTGTGTACAGCCTTAGCCCAGACAACATTTGTCATCTCGGCCTCAAATAGCAAACATTTGGCTTTTTCAACCACTGTTCTATTAAACTGTTTACACATATTATTTTGCTCTGGCGTGTAGCTGTTTGTTCTCTGATGCTGAATTCCATAATCTTTCAAATACTTCTCTAGGTCATTTCCACAAAATTCTCCACCATGATCTGACCTGAAAATTTTAATTTTTTGATCAGTGTAGTTCTCAACGCGTGCTTTAAACTGCTTGAAATATCCAACACTTCATCTTTTGTCTTTATAAAATAAACGAATTCATTCTAGAGTGATCGTCAACAAATAGCAATAGATTCACCTAATAAAACAGTTTCCATCGGACCACACACATCATCATGAATCACTTCTAATAAATCTTTTGCTTTCGTACCTTTATTCTTGAATGGCAATTAATGTTGTTTTGCTTTGCAACAAACTTCACACTCACATTTTTCAAATTTTATTGGTCCATTAAATGACAAACCATCAACCAGCTGTTTATCATTCATTTCATTCAAGTATTTGCTGTTGGTAGGACCAAAACATCGATGCCACGTCACACCATTGACTACTGTCAAGCCTGCCGGTTTCAAATCTGTGCTTGTATTCAAACGGTAGACTCCATCACCTGGTTGCTGTTGCAATTAAGTACCTTCATGTTATAAATACAAATTCACTTTGTTACCAAGTTTATTTACATAGACAACAAATTAGGGGTAAATTTGGAACATAGTGTACATTGTTTACAGTAACGGAAAACACCTCGCCATTTACAAATGTCTCTATTTTTATATACAGAACTTCTTACTTAACCATTTCTTTGTTTGCTACATGATCTCGAAACCTCTGGCTCACATTCATCTCGAATCCATTCCTTGTTGCAGTTAAATGAATACTGGCACCACTGTCGATGTACAATCTGTCTTGTTAAAGTTTCCACTGAGAAATACAGCACTAAAGCATTACTCTTTTCTTATCACCCTTATCTTATCTTATAAAACATTTTTGAAATGCTCGATTTATTCATTTATAACACTTTATGTCATTTCTGACATGTGACATCTGACCAACCTTCTTGTTTTCTAAATGCATTTTTGAACATCAAATGCCCCACCATTACAGACATTATCTGTCTCTATGTCTAAGAGTTTTGTTTGATATCGGTAGTAATCTTGATGCCTCAGTGTTCTATAGCCATGATCATTGGACTAAATCGATCTGATAAACCAGCTAACAACAGAGACCCAATCCACTCATATTCAATTTTAAATCCCGTTGTTTTCAACTTTTACCGCAAGTCGATTACTTAATTCACGTATCCTTCCATCGACTGACAGTTTTCTAACTTTGTGTTAATAAGGCTGTGTAACACGATTTTTCGTATAACCATGAACATATACAACGTTTCTAAAGCAGTTACAAGTCAACAGTTGTTTTGATTCACCCAATGTGTATACAGCGACCAATCAATTGTTAAGATTATTTTGCTTTTGTCTTTGCATCCTATCGGTATTACCTCCTCGATGCCTTTTCAACTTTAAGCAAAAGTCAACCAAACATACTATAACCAATGTTTTGACATTAGGAACAACAAAACTTGTCATCTTTACTCTATAGGACAGGATAGATCCTAATGAATATATGCGGTTTCACCTTTCACCATTCGCCGATCTGAAAAATTTTGATTGGGCATTAGATCCCACATAAGTTTTGAGTTCTCATGCAGGTTAAAAGAGTTGTAAAGAACTCAATTGTAGACGCGATGTAAACCATTCTGTGCTTGCTAGGTAGGCAATCCGCATGCTGTGCCTTCAAATCATTTGTGAACAAATAAAATTGTTTGCTGATGTTCACTCAGAGACATCTGACCAGCAGGTATACTTGAGGAGATTGTCCAAACTTGTGATTGTAACAAGGAACCATAATTACCACAACAATTCATAATAATTCGGGTATACCAGATAAAATAAGATAAAATTCAGCATTTCTTTAAATTAGTGTTAGCAAAATTAAAAAATTGGATTCTTTTAAAACGCCAGATTTTGGTAACGAATTGACATACAAACATGATTAATGTCACAATTTTCTTCTGATTACATGCTGACAGCCATGTATGTATTAAATAGAAGAGTTACGACTTATTTGATATAACAAATTGTCTCTATAACAGTTTGCAATTTTGGGCTACAAATAAGAAGGTATTAAACAAAATTAAGGTGCCAACAATAATATACAAAACAAACCATCTACCTATCATTTTGAATAAAGTCAACATAAAATTAGAAAATACATGTAAAACTGTAGGGTTACAATTGTTAGTTAGCAAAGCAATAAATAAAACAATTTTTCAGTTACGCCATTTCAATTTATATTATAAAAAGCTTAACAATTTTTGAAGTAGTTTTTTAAGTAGGTGCATCTTATTCTTTTTATTTTTGTATAATTTATATTGTTGAGTTTCGGACTTAAAAATTAAAAAATTAAAAAAAATTAAGTATAATTACTCTTAAAGGTAGATGACATATTAAATTGCTAGAATTCCTTGACTTGTTTTTTTTTGTTTGAACTAATCAAGTAAGGGCGACGCCGCTATTTGTGTTTCAACAGTGTAAGGTGTTACTTGAAGTATGTACATCTGTTTTCAATAATTTTGGGTATGGTTTAATTTGAATTATATTTAATATTGCTATCTGCGCGCTTTTAGAGTTTACCTTTTACATTCATTTAAACCTCAACTATACTCAAATTAACTAATTAGGAACCGCTAACGTAGTTTCTTTGTATGGAAATTTACTGCAAGAAATTGTCTTCATGTATTTTTTTGTTTAACCCACTTATGAACCGTTTGTCATCCATGTATACAATGCTTTTTTCCAGTCTAATTTAAATTGAGTTAATATAATTATAATGCTAGGGAAACAATCGATAAAATGTAAGTTAACAATGATTAATTTAGATTATAAAATAACCAGTGCCGTCGAGGCATAGGGCGCTAAGTGGAGCATTTTTATTCTATTTTTAGAACATATGAAGGCGATCTTCTGAAACAATGCAATGAGATATGGAACGTAGCTAAATTATAATTAGTTTGAAAGGGTCGTTTACATCTACTTAAGTTGAATTAACGTATTAAGATTTAGTAAAATTGAACACTGTACGTTAATTCCACCAATCACAGCATGCCAAATTTAAAGTTCAAAACTTCATAACTTCAAAACTATAAACTATAATATAAGTAAGATAATTACTTCTTTTAAATTTGAATTTATTTTAAATTGTTAAGTTAACTTAGGGAACCTAAAGGGAAAGGATTTGTTTATTTGTGCGTTAATTCTTATTTTTTGTACGTTGGTATAATTTGAGTGAATTTAAACGATACTTAAACTGTTTCTTTTATTTATGAATTTGTTTGTACGTTAATTCTAATTATCTTTTATAAGGAGAGGAGCGATTCTGAATGATCACTTCTTCTCGATATTGTTTTTTTAATATATTAATATATTTCGATTCGAATGGGTGTATTATAAATGACAAGGTGACAGCGGTTGGTTGACTTCATTGTTCTATCTTAGTTTGTTGCAAGTGGTGTCGTTCGTACGCCTTTCATCGTCGAATTATTTAATATTTTTGATTCAGCAAGCATTCAAATGACCAGGTAACAGCTTTTGATTGACTCAATTATTCTACTTGGTTTGGTGCAAGTGGTGTTGTTATCTCCCTCCTTGACTTGGCTAAGAGATTTACTATCATTGAACTTATTATTTACCTGCCGATACAAAAATATCAATGCAAAATTAATTGAATTATAATTTTGATTTGATTTCATATAATATTTATTATATATATACTATGTGTTGCTTTTATATTGTGTTTGATGATTTATTATGTTATATTGATTTTTTTTGCGTTTTCTCTGTGATTTACTAACATTCGACAAACGAAGTCATGAGACTATTTATCAAATAAAAAACTGGAATATGATGAAGACATCTTGTTGCAATCTTTTATTCGAGTTGGTTAATATTTTGATTTATTGACATTTTATGTGTTGTGTATTTGTGATTTGTGTGTTATTTGTGTATGTTCTTCAATGTACTTTTCAGATTTTTCTTTTGTAAGCAGTTTATTCAGGAATTACATATTAATCGCCGATTGCACTTAAACTTAAGCAATGCTTAAAAACTTAGAAACAAGTGTTAAAACCATAGCAATGATTGTTTTTAAGCGCTACTTAAGTTAAAGTTGTGGAGGTGCAAACCATATTAAATGTTATTGCGGTTGGTATTTGAGTTCTATTTTAATTTATTGATCTATAATGCATTATGGAAAGTAGATCAATTCTGATTCAATCTAACTATATCCAAATTTTGTGGAGTAATTAAAAATAATCACAACTGAAATTTAAACATCCTTTAATCCATTCTCACATAATTTCTAAGTCCAGTTTTGTTCTTCGTGAGCTTCTAATTACTGTGTGCACTTTTCTCGTAAGAAAACGCTATTAGCATTTAGGTACAAAAACATACTTTTTAATTGAGAAAAAAAATAAAAATCAAAAAGTAAACTCCATCTTTGATGTTGTAAGTTAATAATTAAATAAAGTATTAAGTAATATTACTCCATATTATTAAAACTAAGAGAATTATTTAACTAATAACATATAACAAAACCGTAGATGTAAATATCTGACTTAGAAGTTCTATAGTAAAACTATAAATTTGACCTAATTTCTCAATTTAACTGTATACGTCATCAATTGCAATTTTGTATTGATTAACTTTTTTTGCTTCATAAGCTTTAAAGAAAAATATCAATTCAATTTTATTAAGAATTAATGTTGACGAAGAATCGGTGAGAACATTAATCACTGAGTTGGAAATTAATTTGTAGACCTACGCTTAGACTACATTGGAAAAGGTCAATCTAGCAAACGTAACACAGATTTTGTTCATGTTGTTTTCAAAAAATATGTGTATTAAATTTCATTTATTTGTATATGTACATTGACAGTTATAAAGGTCGCTTGCTTTTTGAATTACTCGGTTACAAACCATCGAGTAAAAATTTCTGTATTCAATTTCAAAGAATGACGACAAACTGGTATCGTTTCGACTCTGTTAAAACACATTATTGTATTACAAACTACTCGTGTAGAACATTTTAAAACAAGAACACATCTCTTTTTAAAGCTATTTTAACATAACTACAGAAGCGTTTAACCATGAAGTAAACATGTAAACAAAAGAGATTAAGTTCTGTTTCACCCAAATTAAACAGCTATGAAAATTTTCCGTCTACAAATTGTATTTTAACATTGAATTGTACCTTTTGAAGACATTTAAAATAACTTTAGCAAAATTTTCTCTTGCTGTATGCAATTGTATTTTTTTTTGAGAATATCATTAAATTTGACACTTAACATAGTTTTTATTGTTGGTATATCGGTTAA
This sequence comes from Abscondita cerata, assembly GCA_030710515.1. Taxonomy (NCBI): domain Eukaryota; kingdom Metazoa; phylum Arthropoda; class Insecta; order Coleoptera; family Lampyridae; genus Abscondita; species Abscondita cerata. The sequence continues at coordinate 276,322 of JALBCR010002159.1, read as the reverse complement.
ATGTATATTACAAAGTAATCACCAAATACATTTTAGATCTTATCTGTTCTAAATAAACACAGTTTTATTCAAAATTTTCATATATGTAGTTGTTACTACAAAAACAAACAAAGTAAGGTACAAAAAATTTCCAACCTATCAGTCACCAATCTGCCATCTCTAAACTATTTGAGAGTAATTTAAGTAACAGATGTCTAATAATTGATGAACAGCACGGTTTTACTGCTCACAAATCAACTGTTACTAATCTTCTCACATTTGAAAATTACATATTATCTGCATTTTTAAAACAAAAACAAGTAGATGTCATTTATACAGACATAAGAAAAGCATTTGATACAGTAAATATAAAGTTGCTGATAAACAAGTTACAAAGTTTAGGTTTTACAGGTCAATTACTTAAACGGTTAAACAGTTTTCTTTGCGGCAGAAGGTTTCAAGTTCAAATAAACAATTCTTTTTCTGATATGATATAATAGTATAAAATCAGGTGTGCCACAAGGTTCTCACTTGGGTCCACTTTTAATTGTACTATTTATAAATGACGCAAGTAACGTATTTCAAGATATAAATTCTTTTTTTGCAGTTAATTTAAAATTGTCGAAAAGAATAAGTAGTATTAAAAATTCCTACGTTCTACGAGGATGTATTAATATCTAGTTAGCCTAGACCAGTTCCTTGCATAAACAAAATATTGCGTTACCATAGCAACGAACAATAACTTATTAGAAGTGTCAGTGTAAAGTTTGACGTCAAAAAAGTAAACCAGAGTCACGCAATAAATTAAATGAAAAAGATGTCCACCGAAATTGTGAAAATCGAAAATTGGAGTATCGAGCCATCATCAAGTACCTGTATTTAAAAGGGTTAAGAGGTAAGCAGATTTACGAAGATATGCTTAATACCCTTGGTGATCAATGTCCTTCGTATGCGACCGTCAAAAATTGGAATGCAAGCTTCAAAAGAGGTAAATTTTCCATTGAAGATGATGACCGATCGGGAAGGCCAGTTTCTGTGTCAGTCCCCGAAAATATCGATGCAGTTCATGACATGATTTTATCAGACCGTCGAATTGGGCTAAAACGGATATCTGAAGCACTGAATATTTCATACGAACGCGTTCATCATATGGTTCACGTCAATTTGGACATGAGAAAAATTGCTGCAAAATGGATCCCCAAATGTTTGAATGTTGACCAAAAGCGTGCAAGGGTAGAAGCATCGCGTTCGATCTGTGCTCGATTTGAAAACGATGTAGACTTCTTAAACCGAATTGTTACTATGGATGAGACTTGGGTACATTTCTACGATCCAGAAACAAAGCAACAATCGATGGAATGGCGACACTCTGGTTCTCCAAGACCTAAGAATTTCGTGTCCAAAAATCTGCTGGAAAAGTTCTTGCTTCAGTTTTTGGGATTGCCATGGAGTAATCATGATTGATTTTTGGATAAGGGTAGAACAATAACTGGAGATTACTATTCGACATTACTGACCACTCTACGGGAAAATATTAAAGAGAAAAGACGCGGAAAGCTATCCAAAGGTGTTTTGTTTTTGCAGGACAACGCCCCTGCACACAAATCTCATGTTGCCATGCAAAAATTTCGTGATTTAGGGTTTGAATTACTAGAACACCCCCTTATTCACCCGATTTGGCTCCGTCCGACTATCACCTCTTTCCTCAACTGAAAAAAAGTTTAAAAGGTCGTACATTTTCTTCCAACAAGGAGGTAATAGAAGCTGTGGAGGTCTGGTTTGCAGAGCAAGAAGAAAATTTTTTTTGAAAGGTCTAGAGACGTTGCAGGTTCGCTGTAATAAATGTATCCAATTAAGAGGAGAATATGTTGAGTAATAAAATATTTTGACATTGAAATTTTGTTTGGTTCTATAGTAGGCTAAGAATTTTTCAATATATCCTCATTACAATATAACTTTTCTGATTTTATCAAATGGTGTGATACAAATGACTTAAATTTAAGTTTAGATAAGTGTGCAGCAATGTCGTTTTATAGAACTCATAATAAAATTTAATTTACGTACAGTAGACAAAATGTATTATTAAAATCAGTTAATACCGTTACAGATTTAGGAGTAATTTTTGATCATAATTTATTATTTTCCGAAGACATGAAACATATTAAAACAAATCGATTAAAGTTTGGGAATTATCATCAGAAATACAAGAGGCTTTGCAAACAAACATGCTATAAAAATCTTTATTGTTCACTTGTCCGTTCTAAATTAGAGTACGCCAGTCTTATATGGTCGCCTTATCATAAATTACACATAAAGTTAATTGAAAAAGTTCAACACCGATTCCTACGATATATTGCATACAAACAAAAATATTCAATTCGTTTGGTATCATATGACAACTTATTATTTGACCTTCATATATTACCATTAGACATTAGACGTTGTCCGACTGACCTTATGTTTCTGTTTAAGTTGCTTAAAAATACTATAATTTGCTCTTCTTTACTTCAAATGATTAAATTTAACTTATCTTACTACAATACTAGATCACCTGTTACATTTAATATTTCTTTCTTACCATATAGTAGCTTAAATATACAGGATTTTACAGAATTTTACGAAATTGGAATGATCACACTTTTCTTGATGTTTTAAATACAAATAAAAATATAATTATTAAGTACTTATTTGAAAATTATTTTAATTAATTAGAAGGTTTATGTGTAACTCCGCCTTGATTGGTAGTGGGTGGATTGAGTAGCCCATTGCCAGTCATGCCGGTCCCAAGCCCGAGAAAAAGAGAAGGATTTACAGGTTAGACTAGCATCCTGCCTGTTAGAAAACAATTATGCTCAAAGACCCAGCAAATACAGATGACAACCACCCCATGAACAAGGAAATCGACTGTAGAAATTATCTCAACATGACGCTTAAAGAAATAATTATAATTAAAATTATGGATATAGTACAACACATAGTAGCCTCGGAAAACAATGGACAGAGTTTATCGATGACGAATAACGCGAGGAAAGGGAAAAAGAGTAAATTGAAGAAAAACGTACTGCGTATGGGCTGTTGGAATATAAACTCGTGGTCTAAAAGGGACCAGAAGATTATGTTGGAATTGAAACACCACAAAATAGATATATACGCGCTAGCGGAGACAACAAAGAAAAGATGTGGGATAAGCGGGTATGACGATTACCTATCAATACAAGGATATTTTGAAAAATTCTTAGCCTACTATAGAACCAAACAAAATTTCAATGTCAAAATATTTTATTACTCAACATATTCTCCTCTTAATTGATACATTTATTACAGCGAACCTGCAACGTCTCTAGACCTTTAAAAAAATGTTTCTTCTTGCTCTGCAAACCAGACCTCCACAGCTTCTATTACCTCCTTGTTGGAAGAAAATGTACGACCTTTTAAACTTTTTTTCAGTTGAGGAAAGAGGTGATAGTCGGACGGAGCCAAATCGGGTGAATAAGGGAGTGTTTTAGTAATTCAAACCCTAAATCACGAATTTTTGCATGGCAACATGAGATTTGTGTGCAGGGCGTTGTCCTGCAAAAACAAAACACCTTTGGATAGCTTTCCGCGTCTTTTCTCTTTAATATTTTCCCGTAGAGTGGTCAGTAATGTCGAATAGTAATCTCCAGTTATTGTTCTACCCTTATCCAAAAATCAATTCATGGCAATCCCAAAAACTGAAGCAAGAACTTTTCCAGCAGATTTTGGACACGAAACTTCTTAGGTCTTGGAGAACCAGAGTGTCGCCATTCCATCGATTGTTGCTTTGTTTCTGGATCGTAGAAATGTACCCAAGTCTCATCCATAGTAACAATTCGGTTTAAGAAGTCTACATCGTTTTCAAATCGAGCACAGATCGAACGCGATGCTTCTACCCTTGCACGCTTTTGGTCAACATTCAAACATTTGGGGATCCATTTTGCAGCAATTTTTCTCATGTCCAAATTGACGTGAACCATATGATGAACGCGTTCGTATGAAATATTCAGTGCTTCAGATATCCGTTTTAGCCCAATTCGACGGTCTGATAAAATCATGTCATGAACTGCATCGATATTTTCGGGGACTGACACAGAAACTGGCCTTCCTGATCGGTCATCATCTTCAATGGAAAATTTACCTCTTTTGAAGCTTGCATTCCAATTTTGACGGTCGCATACGAAGGACATTGATCACCAAGGGTATTAAGCATATCTTCGTAAATCTGCTTACCTCTTAACCCTTTTTAAATACAGGTACTTGATGATGGCTCGATACTCCAATTTTTCGATTTTCACAATTTCGGTGGACATCTTTTTCATTTAATTTATTGCGTGACTCTGGTTTACTTTTTGACGTCAAACTTTACACTGACACTTCTAATAAGTTATTGTTCGTTGCTATGGTAACGCAATATTTTGTTTATGCAAGGAACTGGTCTAGGCTAACTAGATATCAATACATCCTTGTATATAGCGGAAAACAAAAATCTGAATGGGCATCATCCGGAGTCGGCTTATTAATACATCATAAATATGAACAAAACATTGCTGAAGCCAGTTATGTAAATCACAGAATATTAAAAATTACAATCAACTTTGGTAATACGATAATTCATCTCATATATGTGTACGCACCGGATATCAGCAAGCCAAAAGAAGAAGTAGAAAGTTTCTTTACAGACCTACAAATGTTATTAGATAAAATACAACCTGTTGATAAAGTACTTATACTAGGTGACTTAAATGCCAGGATAGGAAACTAAGTTATCCAGGGTGTAAAACTTAGAAATTTAACGAAGACATAATTAATGAAAATGGAGAACATCTGATCAAATTCTGTGCATACAATCAGCTATGTATCAACAACACTTTCTTCGCACACAAACAACAACACAAATACATTTGGGAAAATTCACGAGGCCAACGATCAACTATTGATTATATATTATTTAACAGAACAATACATCCTACACAAATATTAGACGTAAGGGCCTAACATCAGCAAACATTGGTTCTGACCATCGGCTATTACTTTGCAAAATAAGAATGATAGCACAAAACAATAAAAACTTGAAAGTAGAACTATAGAGATTGAATATAGAGTCGTTACAAGATGAAAGTACTAGAAATTTATATGAAATGAGATTGAAGAACATGATAACTGATAATGCCATTGAAGATGAAGAAGATATCAACGAGAGCTGACGCAAACTAAAATTCAACATATTAAGCGCGGCCGAGCAAGCCATTGGTAAAAGAAAAGTAAAAATACCGGTACGAGGAAAACAAAGCCCTGGTTCACAGAAGAGGTAAAACAATTGGCGCAAGAGAAAAGAGAAGCTTATCTCAGATACAGATCAAACAAAACAGAAGAGGAACATCACAACTACGTAGGAGTCAGAAACAGAGTACATACACAAATAGGAACCCAAAAACGAGAATTAAACGACAAAGAAACAGCATTAACGAACGCATACAAATTAAAAACTTAAGCGAAGATCAATGGACAAAATACCTGGGTATCCTATATAGTGAAGTAAACAACGTTGACGAGGATCCTCCCCCAGAATGTGGAAGACAAGTAAGCAATAAATCAAACAACATTCCACCAAAATAAAATAACTGAATCTATGAAGAAACTGAAAAATAGAAAAGCTTTCGGACCCGATAATATACCTAATAAATTGATTAAATATGGTGGAACAACATTATCCATAGAATTAAAGAACTTCTTTCAGAAAATAATAGATAAATCCACAGTACCAGACGAATGGCGACATAGCATTACAATTCCAATATTTAAGAGAGGAAACAAAACGATCCCTCAAATTATAGAACTATATCGCTGTTAAATACAATAACTAAATTATTCACCAGCTAGATTGGTGACAAAATAAACAAAATAGTAGACATAAATGAGGAACAGCAAGGATTTTGTAAAAACAGATCGACTACTAACGCAATAATTATTATACGACAACTAGTTGAGAAATCGCTAGAATTTAATAAACCTATGTACATATGCTTTATAGATCTAACGAAAGCATTCGATTGCGTACTGCTAAAAGATGTGCTCCAAATATGCCAAGAAAAGGAAATACCCGAGGATTGAAGAAGAGCAATAAAAAAGCTGAACACGAACAATACGACTAAACTACGATTACAAGGAAAACACTCCGAACACGTACACGTTCGTACAGGAATCCGACAAGGAATCTTATAATGGATAAAATTATCACAGCAACAAAGAACCTAAATCTAGGGTATAAACTCAGCACAGGAGAAATCTTAATTGTATGTTATGCAGATGACGCAATAATTATAGCAGAAAATGAGGACAATCTCCAGTGATTACTGCAAAAATTCAAAAGAGAGGGTGAGAAATATAATCTGACCATATTGGTAGAAAAAACAAAAATCATGGTAATAGCAAAAGAACCCAAACGATGTAAATTAATAGTTAACAATAAAGCAATTGAACAAGTAATGGCATTTACATACTTGGGTGTAGAAATATGTAGCTATGGAAATTTAACAAAAGAAATAACTAGCCAAACCATTAAAGCCAATTCAATAGCAGGATGCCTAAAAGACGTAATCTTGAGAAATGAGTTCCTCAACATAGATAGCAAAGTGCGCATATACATATCATGCATAAGACCCATCATGACTTACACAGCAGAGACAAGGGCAGACACCAGTAAAACAATACATCTACTACAAAAAACTGAAATGAGAGTGTTACGCACAATAACAGGGAAAACCTTGCGGGACAGAATCAGAAGCGAAACCATTAGAGAAATATGTAAGGTTCAGGACATTGTGAGATGGACTAGACATCTCAGGCGAGATTGGAACGAACACGTAAGCCGAATGGACAATAACAGAATAGCAAGAATGGCAAGAGACGGAAAAGTCGGAGGAAGAAGACTACCTGGACGACCATTAAAGCGGTGAAAAAAAAGCTGGAAATCCACATCCCAAGAATAAAGTGCTGGAAATAACAGGCCTTAAGGCCTAAATAACGAAGAAGAAGAAGGTTTATGTTTACTTTTAAAATACTTATTTTGTTACTATAAGTTATTTTTGTCATTGTCATATTACTGTAATAATTGACAATTTATTTCAAAAACATATATTACTTTTAATATTAGTTTATTAGGTGTGTATGAGTTTTTATTTATGTTAGTGTCATAAATGGGTTTTTACCCCGTGTATATTATAAATAAATATATGAATAAACAACTTATTGTTCTTAACTTCTAATACAAAGTAAAAGTAAGTAAAATAAAAGTTTCTTAATAAAACATATCATCATATATATAAAATTTTTTAAATGTTTGTCCTTCTGTTTGTCTGTCTGTCTGTCTGTTTGTTACGCTACTCCTCCGGGAACAGCTGGACCGATTTTGACAAACAATACCTCAAAATTCTTAGAAAATTCCCACTTAGAGCGTAGGAAACTATGGAATCGGTCCCACCGATACCGGCCCCACCAGGTGGGGCCGTCAGCAAATTACAAGCAAAGATAAGCATGCAATATATCGTTCTCAAGAGGGTACGACAAATGGAGTCTATTATCCATGTATGACATGATCCACACAGGCTTGAATCGACAGTTCAAATGAGGATGCTATTTTCAATTTTTTTTTAAATTTTAAGCGTTCAAGAGCCCATTTAGAGAAAATGGGCATCTGACTAGTTCAATGATAAAATTTAAAAGTGTTGTGCCGTGTGATATTAGTCTCAACACCATTATAATAATGAGTTTTTTTTTGATGAAAACTAAAATTACTTTACTCACATTTTATCTAAAAATTAGGAATTGTGTAACAATTTTTAACCCAAAACAGTATTTGTTTGCAAAGATTATAACAAAATTTGTGTTATTCGTTTTCAAAGCAATCTCAATTTAATTTGACTTTCTTAGGTATATACAATATCTTTGTACATTTAATTTATTTCTGTTTTCTTAACTAATTTCGTTTTATTTGGTGACATTAAGTTGTTCTATAATTAAGAAAAACCGAATCTCATTTAATATATTTTTTAAATGAATGTTTTAATTGTTCCTCGTCAATCTACATTTCTTTACTTTTAGAATATATTTCGCCCACTTCTACGTTTATAAAAGTAGAACAAACGGGCATTTGGGGTATAAATTCAGCAAGGTTCTTAACGTCTAAAGTGTGTTTGTATTTATATTGTAATATGTTTTCCTCCAACTAAGTTTATAATTTTAGAGTTCCTAACCTTCTAGGTGGAGGTGGGATTGAAAATAACGGTCTCAAGCTAAATAAATAGCCAAAGATTTGCACAAACTTGTGAGGGATTTTAGACTAGATAAAGCCCGCACAAGTTTGAGCAAAACGTCGGCCTTTTATGTAGCTTAAGACCGTTATTTTTAACCCCACTTCCACCTAGAAAGTTAATAAATCAATAATTTTGAGGTAAAGCGTGCTGAGTATAGTAAAACTGAAATAGACAAAAGATGTTGCATATTATACTTTGAGCTTTTTGTTAGAAACTGTATAGCTCAACTAAATTGAGTACGATAAGAGAAACTTATGCAAAATCATTTTAAGGTTTTTAAAAAATTAAGTTTGCAAAAGTAATACATAAATATTTAAACTTTGAATTTTAAGTTTAATTATTTTGCAGAAACATTTGCAGTTAATTGAATAATTATTTATTTGTTTGTAAATATTTTCCATTTTTTTTTTAAATTTCTTTAGTGTAATCATTAATTAAAGTAGTCAAAAGTATTAAATTTTTAAATTATTTTATATCCAATGTATTTTTTTCGATTTTATTAAAGTTTAATTTAAATTGAGTTTATATATATTGTTATCGGAAACAAACAATAAAATGATTAATTCAGAATGTAAAATAACCACTGTAGCAGACGCATAAGACGCTCAGTAGGGCATTTTTGTTATATTTTTGAAACATATATAGGAAATTTTTTGAAACAATGCAATAAGATGTTAAACGTAACTAAATTATTATTTGTTTTAAACTGCTTGTTTTAATAAAAGCCATTTACATCCACTTAAATTATCGTACCGAAAATTAAGAATTGGTAAATCTTTAACGCCGTTCCGTGAACACTTGCGTTTACATTTAAGTATACATACGGAAGATTAATGTAGCATCTGAAATTGTTGGGTTAATTTCAATTTAGAAAGGTATTAAATAATTTAATATGTTTGTGTGCAGTTTTACCATGAGTGATAAAGTAATGTTTAACGAGAACTTCTTAGCTAATTTAGTAAATGTAAACAAAAAAGTTTCTGTTTATTCGTGCGTTAATTCTTATTTTTTTGAGCTTGCATTGGTTTAGTTTAACTGAATATGACCAATACTTTACTCATAAATTCGTTTATAAGTTAATTTTAATTATCTTTTATAAAGAGTGGAACGCTTCGGTTTGAACGCTTTTTACCAATTTAGTTTTTTTTATATATATTGAATTATTTTGAGTTGGATGGGTGTATTTTAAATTGTCTGGTTACAGTCGTTGGTAGACTTAATTGTTTTATCTTGGTTTGTTGCAAGTGGAGTCGTTGGTATACCTTCACCGTAGAATTATTTAATATTTTTGAGATTTACATTAGAAAAAGAAAGGTTTAAGCCGCCTGGGAACAGCTGTTGCTTGACTTAACTAGCCTACTTGGTTTGGTGCAACTGGAGTAGCTTATGCCTTTGCGATTTGTGTGTTATTTGTGTATGTTGCACAATGTACTTTTGTAAGCAGACGTTAAATATTAAATGTTATTGTAGTATGCATTTGAGTTTTATTTTAATTCATTGATTTATAATAGATTATCCAAAGTAGATCAGTTCTCAGTCAATCCAAATCTATCAAAATTTTGTAATTAAAATATTCACAATTTAGAATCTTTTTCATTTCATTTATTTGTCGATCACAATTTTGTTTTTGTTAAGGCCAAATATTATTAACCTAATTTTTGGAATAGGTAACTGACTACTAATGTATGTACTACGACATAGTTTAGTTGTCACTTATGATACTCGTGACTTGTTTTGAAATTTTGTTACGTTTGTGTCACCACACTAAATATGTTAAGAAGAAATTGTAAAACTTTTTTTTGGTATAATTACATCCACCATCTTAAGGAATGTTCTCTCAAAAAAATATGTACAGTATTGGAAATACTCACGCTCCAAAATGACATTTCTGCTACTTATCTCGGGAGCATACGTCATTCTTGACAGTGGGAAAAACAAATCGCAAATTAAAATCCTTTGACACTTTAACAGCCCATTAAATTTTATACAAAATTTGAGGTTAGAATTACATAAGATATACAATTAGCTATCACCACCACTTCTCTGATTATTCCTAATACGCTATATATGCTATTCCTGTTGTTGATATTTGATATAAGCAATTTGTTAGTTATATGATGTTATAAACATTAAACCTTCAATTTTATTATTATTTAAGTAATGAGTACCTAAAGTGCAAGGGCAATCAGATAACTTGCCAAAAATTGATGCATTATCAATGTTTGTATTTTCTGAGAAATAATTCAGCGATACGATATGTATAATATGCATTTCTTTTTAAATACATTACATTATTATTTACAACATTTACGTAGTACTTTCAAAACAAAAAATAATATAATGTATTGACCCAATAAGTTATTGGTTTTAATAAAACTTTATTTTTGTAGATATTGAATTGAAAGTACATTTATTTATATTTTTAGTTTGTTTTTAGGACATTATTTTCTCTCTTAAAACTTTAATACCTATAAAGTATGTAAACTATTTAGACAAACTAAATAACAAAATGGATTTAAATATACCGTGCACATACGCTATACAGAGAACTAAATAACCAAAAAGGACGTTAAGTGGTAGGGTTTAACAGTATTTCGTGATGCATCAAATCGATTTTGATCATTAATTTTGCATCATTCAAAAAGCGGCCAGAAACACACCTTTTCTTATCATTCTGCGGCAATAAAGTTAACAATATCACATTATTATACTCGAGAAACTGAAATCAGTACAATCCTCTTGCTGGAATATGTAAATAATGCATTATATTACTCTTTTACATTTAATTTTGAAGGATTTCATATACCAAAATGACACAGTGTTGACAGCTGCCAAATGGCATTACCAACCAAAATGTATTGGCATATAGTAATATTTAAAACTTTAAGTTTCAACAAATTTGACTATTTGTTGACCCAAAAATCGTGTGGATCACGTGACCAGAAACTGTTTTTAGAGTGCTCGGACTATCCTCGCACTCGGAAAGGTCAGTTTCTGACCTAGTGATGTAAATAACTATTTGTAAAAAGATATATTTTAAGTTAAACTATGACAAACATGTCATTTAGTTATTATTGATGTCATTCATAGTTATATACTACTTCCTCATTGGTATTAACGCTTTGTGTAAATAAAATTTAAATTATTTTTGGTGTTATATATGACTACTAGTAGACATAATAGTAAAAGAAATCGATTTGAAATATTTCTTACTAGGTTCTTCCTGTCCTCTCAGGCGTCGCGTAGGATTTTGGTGTGAGCCCAATACTTCTTTACCCATGTTTTCCATTCCTTCGTCTCTAATGCCACCTTTTATTTATTTCTCTTTTCCTTTTTTTTTGATCTTTAACATTTTTAGTCTTCCCGCACCTTTCTTTATTAGATTTTCCTATTGCCAGCATTTTTTGGCAATTCAGCTTTGTACATTCCGGTGAAGTGTCCGTACTAATTCATCTGAGTATCCCCTATTTTTTCAGTATTGATAGTTGGTTGACAATAACTAAAATGCGTGTCTAACAATATCTTGTGTAATATTTACACGTATAAATAGTATAAACTAATAAATGCCAACAGATAACTGTAACGACTGTGAACGTTGAAAGTGCATTATCGTTATTAGAAGCGATAACTTTAAATGCCTAAACATGTGTGTTGATAGCAAGCCAAGTATTTCTTCTACAGTAGCACACACGCAACAAAAGAATACCTGATGCGCATTTTGCTTTTATTATGAGCTCATCAGAGGTGTATACTTAAGTGCGGTATACAACTGTACAAGAAGGTGGTTGGTCTTTTAAACTTTCGTGGAGCAATAAACATAAGTAAAATGTGTGTCTAACGACATCTCGTGTAATATGGACACGTATAAATAGTACTTTTACTTTATTATTTATTTCTATGTCTTTATTTTTAAGATTGTCACGTTTGGACAATTTTGCCATTGTTTTCTGGGATTGTGCCCAGAACTCTACTGCCATTTGTCTGCATTTTTTGTTTTGAATCTGCGATTAAAACTACCATCTAAAGATTTATGGCAATGTTGTTATATTCTACCTGTTTCAGTTTTAATTTGTTTTACCATCATTTTGTATATAACAGAAGGCTCAGGGTATCCCCCTCTTGTTTAATTTCTGTTTTCCTTTAAAATTAATGTTATCTTTGTTGAAATATTCTTATGAGCTGGTTTGGTACTTTTAACTTCGCTGAAGTGCCTCACAGTGTTATTAATATCCAAAACCAATTTTAAGTCAATGACTTATACATATTATTACTCTCAATATACAGGGTGTGTCTTGACCATAGTATGTTAGACGAATAATAAGAAAGAAAAAAACCGATTCAGCTGAAAACTTGTAACATACAAATGGGCATCGTCATACGAAAATTTGAATCTACTGAAAAAATAGTATTTTATGAAACATAAAAAACACATAAGCAAAACTTGTACAACGGTTAGACGTGGTTTGGACTATGTTTTCAGTATTAGAAATTTTTGAAATTTATTTTTGGGGGAGTTCTGGGAGTATCGGTAGTTAAAAATACTAAATTTGTCATCAGTTTTTTTTAAATTGCAACGAGGTTTTTATATTCTCCTTCGATGCATAATGTAATTACTTATCTGCCGATATACCATGTTTCTATACCTAAACTGAATAATTATCATGTTATCTGCTTTTTTCTCTACTTTTCTTGGAGATGATATAGGGTGCTTTGTAATCTGTTTTATAAATTCATTGAAGGTATTATATGCCAGGCTTGCAAAGTACATTATTAATTTACTACATCATCTTAAGAAAAGTAGAAAAAAATCAGATAACACGAAAACCATCTAGTTTAGGTATAAGAACATGATATATCAGCGGATAGGTAATTAATTCTGCATTGAATGAAAATATAAAAAAATTTACAATTTAAAATTCACTCGTTGACCATTTTAATTTTCTTAACTACCGTTACTCCCAGACCTCTCCCTAGAAATAAATTTCAAAAATAGATTCAAATTTTCGTTGCCAACGCCTAAAATTGTTATTATTTTTTTAATAATGGTAAAAGATAGGTACGCCAAACGCGGTAGTAGAAGACGTAAAATTTTATGCAGAAACCGAAAATAAAATAAAAATTGTGGCATTGCATTTAAAATAACAAAGTTGGTATCCACTTCCGGTATAACCAAAAATGACACCGTGATGAAAATATTTTCAGTAAGTAGACCATGTCCATTTGTATAAAGTTACATAAGTTTTCAGCTGAATCCATATTTTCGTTCTTATTATTCGTGTAACACGCTAACGTCCAGACACACCCTGTATAGATATTCTCCTTCGCCCCTATGAATAATGTGAATACAGTTTGCTCTTCCTTCATCCTAACATGCATTTATCCTCTTATCCTGTTCTCCAATATTATTAGTATAAAACTTATGTGTTGTTTTAGTCAAGTATACATATCTAAAATTACCCCATTTTGTAGTTTCTTTCTTATATGTTGGTATGTTTAAGTTACATTCTAATTTTTTTTGCAGTTTTTTTCTATTTCCAATTTTTTCTTGAAAGTTTCTATAACAACTCCTTTCTTTTGTCTCCCAGATACTTAAGCATTTCCGGGGTTACCTTACCTTATCCGCTTGCTTTCATAATTGTTTTTATCAACCTTTCTTCTTTGTTTTATTTGCTTATTTCTTGTAATACTATTCAAATCCCCAAACTTTTTTTTTTACTATATATTGCTGTTATTTCTTTCCGATTAGTTTCTGTTAATCTCTTTACCGTAGACCAGACTTTAATTTTGTTTATTATAATTAGTTTATAACTTACTCACTTCTAGCATTGATTATAAATTTCGTAAAGATGCGCAACCTACATGGACAAAATGTGACACAAAAGTACGATGAAAAATAGATGGCTCTACCGTGCAATTGCGACAAGATTCTCAGTTTCCCCCTTCATTTTTTATGTCAGTTCCACCCTACCTGTCTCAATGCGTGTATCTTGAATAGAATTATGAAAGTGGTTTGACGTTCGAAGTTACTTCATTGTTACAAGATACTGCATTGATTATAAAATTAGTTACCGTAATTTTTGTGACAATTAGTAATTATGAATACGTCAGTTGCACAAATAATAAAAGAACAGCGTAAACGCCGTGGACATACGTTGTTTTTTAAAACTTCTTACAAAAAATATAAAACGTACAAAGGACTACCAAAAAAAATTGTGCAAAAATTTGTATTGCGGTTATGGATATTGACAGTTTAGGAAATAAGTTAATCTGTGAAAAACTTCTTTTACCTTCCGAAATTATTATAAACAAACGTAAATTATTAAGTGTAAAATCAGTGCCTGTAAAATTCTAGAAAGAAGGTAAGCAAATTACTATTATTTTTATTTACCCGTTAGGGTTTCTTTTAATTCCAAATTGATGAGATAAACATAATGCTTATGCGTACATATATAGCGATCAAAATTCTATGAAAATTGAAAAGTCCTTTAATAAATTTTTGGTTATTTGTTATTGAACATTAATACTTGTCATTAGAAGCTAAACTAAAGTTATGTGTGTAATTAATTTGAAAAAAGAATATTCAAAATTCAATTGACTCAGCATATCTTTTATTAGTGAATTGATGTTATTTTTTTTCTTCTTAGAACCAACTTGCGCATCTAAGCAAATTACAACCAAGGACGTAACTTGTATTGATGCAAATAAATTTTATTTCTTACAAATTCAATTGTTGTTTTATTTAAGTTTAAAACAAAATTTAAAAACAATTCATAAATCCAACTATTAGGACGCACTGGGATAAATTGAGTTGAGTGCACATTATTATTTCTTATTATGCACGTGCTAACTGTAACAAACGGAAAACACCAAAAAACTGAACAAAAACGAGTTTTTTGGTTCGTTTTTTGTGCAGTTTTAGGGTGTTTTCGTTTGTTACAGATATACGCTGCACTTTAGAGTTCCATTCCTTTAATCACGTGTTAACTGCTAATTTTGTAATAAAGTTTAGAAGATATGAAAGAAATGTGTTACAAAAAAAGACCAGAAAAGATTTCAGTTGCTTTCAGGCCCTTGACAGCGTGAAAGTAGTTTTAGATTCAAAGTTACCACATTGTGTGACAGTTATGTTATTGTAAAATGAGTAAATGTGAATACCCCAATTGTACAAACAATAAAAAAACAATATAAAAAAAATTTTTTTAATTTCCCATTAAAAATGTAAACCGTGCAAGGGAGTGGCAAAAAAGTGGTAATATTGACATTGCTGTTCAGGATATAGATATTTTAAGACATAAGTCAATATGCGAAAAACATTTTTACCCTCCCAAATAAGTATAAACAATAAACGCAAACTGTTATCTAAAAATGCAGTGCCTATCAAATTCGAAATGGAAGGTATGTAAATTAATATTATTTTTATGTAATTAATGGGAATTAAAATTTTGAAATATGCGTAGCCACTTATGTTACCAGTGACGAAACGCATGATTTTTGTAACGAGTGTGATAATTGCGGGACGTACAAAAAATCATGTTTCGTTACGTGTAGCATACAATATTTTTCTAATCTTGATAAAAGTTTAAAAATGAATTAAAACTATTTCAAATTCTAATCGAGGATGACCAATGTTATTATGTGGTTATGGTTTCGAAAACAATGTCAAAACAATCTGACAAGTGACAACAAATTTTACTCAGTTGCAAAAAGTAGACCATTCTGACACCCACTTTGATTAGGAAAATGTCACTTTATATGTCAAAATTAGAAAAAAATCGAAAAATATTAATTAAATAAAGGGTGAGCAAATAAGCGGCTGTGACTCATTGTATCTACTTGCGGTAAGAAATTATAAGATAAAAGAAAATTCTGGAAATAATTTTCGAATTTCTAAAATGGCCACCAGTGGGCGTATTGCCATCTTGACTTTTAAAACCCGTTTTTAAAAATTTTCTTATATTAACGAAAAACTGAAAAAATTCAATTTTAATTTATTTGTCTATTTACATTAACAAAAGATTCGGTATTTTCTTACCATACAATAAAGCAACAAAAAAAATAAAAATTTGTTTCTTTGGCTCTTCTCTTCATTTTATTCTTATTACTTCTATTTTTTTTCTTCGATCCACTTTCTTTTTTCCACCACCTTCCTCATCCACATAACTCCTTCACCTCTCTCCCAACAACACTTTTTCACTCTTTGGTTCGCTTTTACTTCACTGCACTTTAGTTTCAAATGCTCTACATTTTCCCACCTCTTCCTACACATTCTACACTTCCTATCTTCGTCCTTCCACCAGTACTTATTTTCATTTTCTTCGTTTCCTACTCTAATTCTCGCTCTTCTTTCTTGTGCTTGTGTATTTCTATCTCTCTGTACTATTTCTTCTCCCATACTTCTTTACCCTCTCTTATTTTTTTTATTTTTTTCCTTGCATATTCTCCTCTTTTAAAATATCTTCTTCTAGCATCTTCACAATATTTTATCTTTTGCTCCTCTACTTTCTTCCAACATTCACATAATATTTTATTTTCTTTCTTGCTTTCCATATTTTCTTTATACCTTATTGCTTTTTTTCTTGTCTGAATCCTTATTTTTCCAGCTTACATTCTTCTTCGACTATATAACCTGGTGTTTCCTTCTACTTCCAATACCTTTCTTGCATCTTTTCCAGTTTCTCCAATTCTGTCCATCCCCACACCTCTGCTCCATACATCAACACACCTTATACTATTCTCCCCAATATCCATCTTTTTTCTCCAAGTCTTTCGCAAATATTCTTTCGCTATACCCCATACCTCCCTTATTATTTTATTTCCTTTTTCTCTACTTCCTTAATCTTGTCTTCGTCATTGTTGTCGTACCTCTCTATATAACCTAGGTATATATACTTGTCTACAATCTCTATCTTTTCCTCTCCCCACTTCCATTTTCCTCCTTCTATTCTACCTTTTTCTTCTTAAACTCCATAATTTTTTCTATTTTCTACATTTAATTCTAATTTATTTTTCCTAATATTTATTTATCACTTTTATAATTCCTTTTATTTCCTCCCCTGTTTTTGCCAAAACCACCATATCAACTGCGTAGGCTAGAACCCACACTTTTCTCCTTCCCACCACTATCCCTCTAACCTGCTGTCCTTTAATTTGTTTTCCAAGTTTCTTACATACAAAGAAAACAAACCAGGGCTCAGTGGACACCCTGTCTTAACCCTTTTGCTATCCCAAACTTTCTTTCCAGCTTTTCCTCTACTCTCGTTCTGCACCTTTGTTTCTTTGTATATTTCTTCTATTGCATCTATTAAATCTCCGCATATTCGAGCTTCTTATAAGTTTTCCCACAACAATCCCTTTTCCACCTTATCAAAAGCTAACCTTAAATCTAAAAACATTGCAAACATTTTTCCTCTTTTCTTCCCTATATCCCTATTAACTTCCACTTGTCTTTCGTTTCTTATTTCTTCGATCTCACTTTCTAACCTTATTTTGAATTCTTCTCTTTCCTTTCTGCATTCTGCTTTAAATTTCATCCTAATTTTTATATTCTTCAACTGCCATTTTTCCGTTTTCCATTTTCTTTTCCTCTCCTCATTTCCTTCTTTGCTTTCTGGTACTCTGCATTCCACCATTCATTTCTTGTCTCTAAATTTCCTGTTCTTACTCTATATTTTCTCTTTTCTGTTGCTTTCTCCATTTCTTTTTTATTACTTGTTTATCTCTTCCTCTATTCCTCCTTCTGAACTTTGTCCTTCCTCTATCTTTTCCTTGTTTTTTCTTTCTATATTTTCTTCCGTCCATACCTTCATCTCTCTCCACTCCTCTCATTTTCTTTTTCCACCAAGGTCACTTCTAACGGTTGATGATCAGAATCTTCACTTTCACCAGTTTTGAAGTTTGTTATGTCTTATATACTTCTTTCATTTGTAATTACATAGTCTATTACCAACTGTCCTCTTTCTCCAATAAACGTGTATTCCCCTTTCCCTCCATTCACCATGTTTCCGTTTAATATTCTCCATCCTTTTTCCTCACAAAATTCTTCCAATTTTTTTCCTTGCCCATTTATTATTTTATCCATTAATACTCGTTTCTTTACCCTTCCATTTACCATCATACCTCCTTCCTCTCATATCCTTACATTAAATTCCCTCCTAATATTAGTTTTTTTCATCTCTCTCTTTCATTACTTTATCTATTTTGTCCTTAGTTGTTTTTACTTCTTTTCCATAAATTGTTATTATTTCATACCTTTCTCCTTCTTCTGTTTCCATATTTGTTTTCTCACCCCCATTATCCTTTCCTCTCTCGTCTCATTTTCTTTTCTTTTATTCTTCTCTCGCCCCTGTTATTATTCCTCCCTTTGCTCTTCCTGTCTTTCTGTTATTTTCCGCGAACTTAATGTCCTATATAAATTCTTCAGACATCTTGTCGTTCCGATCTTCCCAATCTTTCTCTACTATCCAGGTTTCCACTAGCCCCACCATTGTAAAATCCTTAATATAACTCAAAATTCTCTTCCTTTGTTTATTATTCCTACCACATTGCAAAATAATATCCTGTTCTTTCTATGCCGTTTTTTAATATCTCCCATTGTTTTCATTTCCCCCTCCTTTTTCCCTTTCCCTTCCCCATTTTCTAGGTTTTTGCTGTCTATTTTCTCACATTTCCTTTTTTCTCTATCCATCTCGTTCCTCTCGTTCCACCCATCTCTAACCTTATCTTTGTTTGTATATCTCTTTCCTTTCTCGTTATGCCCTCGTCAATATAAATTCTCGTACCTCGTAATCTCTTCTTATTTTGTAATATCTCTAATTTTTCTTCTGAACTTCCTTCCTTTATTAATACTATTCCCTTCTTTATCTCTCTAGCTTTTCCACTTATTATAATTAATTAAAATTATATCTTTTTGTTAAATATTGTGTAACAAAATTTTTCAGAAATTTACGTAAATTTTTTTCTTCTCAGAGTCAACTTTGCCTGGGCAATGGTATATGGCGGGTCCAAGCGGATTACAAACATATGCTTCTAAAGCAAAACGTATATTACCATCATTATATTTGGACGAGGATTTGGATAATCCTGCGCCACATAAATTTAGAGCTATTGAAGGGTTTTCGTTGACACCACAACAAAACGATTCGTGTGATTTTAATATCAGTAGTAGAACTTTAAATATCACCAAAATCGAAAATAGAATTAACGCCCAAGTGTACAAAACTTAAGGAAATTACTTCACCTTAATAAAAATTAAAGGCGAAGAATGCCCAAAATACACAAATGAAAATTAAATATAACAAATTTTGCACTAAAACCATTGTGGAAAAAATGCTTGCAAACAAAAGTAAAGCGGTACAGAGCTTTATCAACATGCAATTATTTTACAGAAAAACACACGTTGGTCATATAGTAAAAAACAGTTGGCGTTATCCTTATATTATAAATCACCTGGTTCCTATAAATATTTAAGAAATAAGTTAGGTTTTGTTTTGCCTTCAGTAAGAACCATTCACTCGTGGTTAAAATTTCTAATTTAGTAGCAAGAATAAAAACAAATTTGACTAAAAAGCTGAAAATAAAAGTGAGAACCATGAATGATACCGAAAAAATATGTGTGGTCATGTTTGACGAGCTGACAATAAAAAAAGTTAGAATATAATAAACTCCAAGATATCATCGAAGGATATGAAGATCTCGGACACTTAGGTCAAAATGACAACATTGGTAATACCACTATGATATTTTATTTACGAGGACTTTAACATTATTGGAAGATCCGTTTTGTTATTTTATAAGTTCTGGTCCAATGAAGGGTGATATCTTAAAGGAATTGATCGTTTCAGTTATAACTGAGTTAATAAATATGTCCCTGAAGCCCATGATCATTGTATGTGATCAAGGAACAAATAATAGAAATGCCCTATCCAAATTAGGTGCTACACAGGATCATCCGGAATTTTATACAAAAAACTTTGACAATGAAAGTTGTGCAAATCAATGAGCTGCACATTTTTAAATTATTTTCATTTATACAGGGTGTTCCATAAAAGTGCGACATACTAAAGTCATGTTTTTTTAAATAGAACTACCCATTTTTTATTACAAATTTAGATTTTTTCAAAATTCTAATGTGACTTTATGCATTATACAGAGTGTCTAAAATGAAGGGTTTTCCCATTATTTCACTTTTTTGGAAAAATTGATTTTTCGAAATAATTAAATAACTCAGTTATCCTGAAATTTATCCAACTGCGATTTTGCAGATTTAATATGCATTACACTTGCTAACTACAGCTGGTTGTTCACTTTTCTAACTTCGTTTAGTTTTGAGTAATCAGTTATTTAAATTGAACTCCCTAAATTCATGGATAACTTGATTTTTTCAAATGGCATCACCTAATTTTTTATGTGCCGTTGAACGTTGAATCTCATAAGCTTTCTAATGATAAGATTGTAGGTATCTAACTCTTACTCAAAATTCCACAAAAATCCGTAAGAGTTAGATACCTACATATACTCCTGTTTTTTTTAAATCAGCTGAAAAGCTCAACAGGCGAAAACACTGCCAATTTGCTTAAAAAATCAACGATATTTTGATTCCTTAAATAGTAGTTTAAAAGATGCTAACCCCATAAAGACCACTATCCATATTTGCAAATACTTCTTTACAAAATCTACGTAATGGACTTGATTATTTTAAACAAATTGAAGTGTACAGCAATGGTAAAAGGCGTAACAATATCTACTGCATCAATGGATTTATATGGAGTATTCGGGCAATATTACTATTGTGGGATGATTTGCAAAACCAGAAAATAAAATATTTAGCAACGGCATCAATCAATCAGGATGCATTAGAGAATTTTAACTCAGTAATCCGCAATAGGGGTGGATACAATCCAACGCCTTCTGTTAGCAGGCATAGATGGCGGAAATTGTGAAGAAGATGAAGCAGAAGCTCTTGAATTAAATGAGCAAGATGAAGAACGAGATATTTTGGTAACATGTGAATTTTGACTCAAATTTTGATAAGAACTTTGTTTCAACTGACAATTCATATGAAATGACAAAATCAAACAAAAATGACGCTACTTCAGATACACCACTTCAACCAACTTGTACAAATGTTAATTTGGAATCTTGTAGCATAGTTTATTTAGCTGGTTATCTAGCATTTAAGCAGTTGAAAAGGTATGAATGTGAGATATGTAGAGAATAAATACTTAAGTGTGAGGAAGATTTATTTTTGAAAATGAATTTTATTTAATGTGTAAAGATTATGAAGCCGAAGAAATTAAGTTTTGAAAAGACTTTTGTACAAATTGCGTCGCATTTATTAAAATTATTTAATTCGTCATTTACTATATATAACTGTGCAAAAGTTGTCGTGACAAATATTTTGAAATGTTTAATTTCAGAAAACAAACAATTTTCTGAAGCGGTTTGTGTTGAACACAAAACTTTTAGTATTAATTTGTTAATTAAATTAAAAATATACACCAAAAAGCGAAAAGGAAAAATTGGAATTAATACGTTTAAATTCTGCTAAGATTAAAAAAGAACACAGGAAATTAAAAATTTTGTCTTAATTTAGTTAAAGTCTAATCCAAGTGTATTTGGCTTTAAGAGAATTTTTAAATTTAAGAATTAGCGATTCTTTAACAATTTTTAAAAATTTAATGAGTGTATTTAACCGATTGACCTTAACTTAGTCGCGTTTTACTTGTTAAAATTCCTATTTTCGAAAAAAATATTCAAAAGTTTAGATCGTTCAGGAGAAGATTGTAGCTAGTTTTCGGGTAATTTCATAAAATGTTAACCTATTTTGAATGACCTCCAGATTTAACAAATTTTGAAATAAATTTGTTTTATAAATTTTTTTAGTTTGATGCAAACTTTTAAGAATTTTTAATATAAAATTTTTATTGTTTTATAATTACACTTCGAGATAGATCCTTCAAAATTAAATGATTTTCAACAAATAGGAATATTTAAATAGCTTCATCTTTTTTCTTTGAACTTCGATTTACTTAAAAAACGACGTCGTTTTTATGATAACGTATCATATGATGTTATAACTTGTGTTAAGACAAATAAATTTTAATTCTTACAAATTAAATTGTGGTTATATTTATAATCAATGGTTTTATTGAAATTTGAAATAAAATTTAAAACATTTTGCAAATCCAATTATTATGATGCACATACGTAGCACATTTTTATTGTGCACGTGCAAGTTACATATTTTGCTTTAAGAACGAACGTCTTTGGAATCTGCTGAGTTTGATTCTTGAATCATTTTCGTAGGTAGAGACCGATGTGCATGTATGCAAAGCAGTAACATAATCAATGTTAATTATTGAACCGTTCGCAGCAGCACTTTCTTAATGAACATTTGGGGCCGAGGGCGAAAGGGGCATTGGTTGCTTGTAGGAGATGTAGTTACGAAAAAATATTAAGACTTGCGTATCTCTTGTAGTCAATCAACAACCAATTAGTTTATCCTCAAACTCTCGTCACCTGTAGTTTTTGATTTTTTTAACGACTTTCCTTACGTAAAGTAAGTCCTTTTTTTTCGTAAATGTTTCTCTATTGATGGTTTTTAATGCTCCTTTTTTTTTCTCTTTAACTAATCTTTTTTACGGACACTAAGTTCTCCTAAAATGATTATTGTATTTTTTTTCCGTTTCCGTTTTGATTCGTTTTTCTTTCTACTAAATACCATATTTGTTTTTTTTAGAACTTTTTCTGATTCTGTTGTCTATTATTTTGAATGCTTTATATTAAATAATATTTTAATTGATTCCCGTTAAGCGTTTGCTATTTTATCTTTTTGACATAAACAAATTCTTTATTAGAGTCCTTTCCTACTCATTAATTCTAGCCCAGATTTATTGTTGCATCCGTTTATCGTTTACTTTATCTAGAACTTCTTCGAGTGTCTGATAGAAATCCACCATTTGTATTTGTAGTGTGGCTTCTTCTGGTCCATAAATTTGTATTAAATATAGGGGAAACCGGGGCAGGTTGTCACACGGGATGGTTGTCACATGTGACAACCAACCCCAGCAATTTGTTCAAGTTCTTTTCTCGTTTGTTTCAGATAAAGGATGGTCAGAAACTTTAAAAAAGACAGAACGAGGGGAAACTCCTGCAGCCGTTATGCTTGCGGCAATAAGAAGAGTTAAAAGGGCGGGACTTTCAATTCGTGAAGCTGCTCGTGAAAATAATATCAACTATCGAACTTTGGCTAGATATTGCAAAAAATTTCTCAAGACGAAATTGAAGATGCGAATAGAGTTCTTCCTTCCATCCACGTGGGTTACTATCCAAACAGGAAAATTTTTTCTGATGAAGACGAGACGAAATTAGCTGATTATATAGTCCAAGCTTCGGAGGCTTACTATGGTTTAACGCCAAAGGAAATCAAAACTCTCGCTTACAGTCTTTGCATTGCCAATTCCATTCCAAGTCCTAAATCTTGGACCGAAAATAAGTGCGCTGGTGACGATTGGTTTGCTGATTTTATGAAGAGGCACAATACTCTTTCCCTAAGAAAACCTGAAGCAACCAGTTTAGCAAGAGCGACAAGCTTCAACCGAACGAATGTGAAATCTTTTTCACCAATTTGGCAACGGTGCTCGGAAGACATAATTTTGAACCTCATCAAATTTGGAACATGGACGAAAGTGGGGCTACTTCGGTTCAAAGACCTGATAGGATTGTTGCTCGTAAAGGAATCAAACAAATTGGTGCATTAGTTTCTGCTGAAAGGGTACGCTCGTAACTTTGGCTTCAGCTGTCTCTGCGACTGGAAATCATATCCCACCATTCTTTGTTTTTCCAAGAGTCAAATTTCATAAACATTTCATAGATCGTGCGCCTCCAGGTTCTGATGGAACTGCAAATAAATCTGGGTGGATGCAGGAAGGCGATTTCTACCTATTTTTATAACATTTTCATAAGCACGTGAACAGCACACCTGAGAGACCATGTCTGCTTCTTCTTGATAATCATGGTTCCCACCTCAGCGTAGAAGGGCTCAACTTTGCTAAAAGTAATGGAATCGTTATGCTAACCTTTCCCCACACTGTTCGCACAAACTGCAGCCCCTCGATCGTACTGTTTTCGGACCACTTAAGAAATATTTTAACTCAGCTTGTGACGATTGGATGCTGAACAACCCTGGAAAAACTATGACAATCTATGAGATTCCACAACTCATTGGTCGCGCATATCCACTTGCAATGACTCCATCCAATATCACATCAGGATTCCGGTGCACGGGAATATGCCCAATCAATCGTGACATTTTTACTGATTTCGATTTTGCACCAAGCAATGTCACTGACAGAGAGCTGCCTCCAAACCGGTTTCCAGAGCAGCATGAAAACCAGCTTCCAGAGCAGTTTGAAAACCAGCTTCCAGAGCAGCCTCAAAACCAGCTTCCAGAGCAGCTTGAAAACCAGCTTCCAGAGCAGCCTCAAAACCAGCTTCCAGAGGAACCTCAACCCGGGCCTAGCAAACCACGTAAGTCACCGATTGAAGTGAGACCTTTGCCGAAAGCTGGAGCTAGAAAAGTCACCAACAGAAACAACAGCCGAAAAAGAGAAACAGCAATTTTAACAGATACGCCGGTCAAAAGAAAACTGGAAGAACAGGCTGAAAAAGCAAAGCAAAAAAATGAAGAAAAGTCTTTTTAAAAGTAGGCCTACTGCAGAAAGAAATGACATGCAGAAAAACAAGAAGCGAATCACAAAGAAGAAAGACAATCAAGATTTGAGCAGCGAAGACGATGATGAAGACTGTTTTTGTATAGTTTGTTTAGAGGCGTTTTCTAACAGCAAATCAAGGGAAAAGTGGATTCAGTGTGTAGAATGCAGAAATTGGGCTCATGAATTATGTACCCCCGGGATGTGTTTTTTATACTTGTCATAACTGTGAAAGTGCAGGCGAAAGTGACTGATGAATTTTTGACTCTTAAATATTCACTTAAGTGTTTCTTTACTTAATTTACCTTACTGTTTTCAATACGTACATTTTTATTCCTTTTGTAGCCTACCTTGATTAAAGTAGTATGTATTCACAAATTTTTGACATTTTTCGTTCTTAATAGGTCGTATCTACAATTTTTAAAAATTTAAAATGTCATTTTTATTCATTTAAATAACCCGTGCCAACCAACCCCGAGTCATGTGACAACCAACCCAGGGTCGGGGCAGGTTGTCACAAAAATCGGCTAAGACAGTTTTGTTGTTGTAAAGAACCCTTTAAAGTTATAGTCTTAAAACTTGGAAAAACAAAGTAAAGGATAAATAAACTAAAAGATAGGCTATTGACAAAAACAGTAAATGTTAACTCGGCCTCTCAAAAAATAAAAAGCAAATTTTGTGACAACCTGCCCCGGTCTCCCCTACTTACTAATCTAGTTTCACTTTTAACACCCTAAATTTTGGAATTGACCGAATTATATTTTATAATACACGTGTTCATGGCTTTTTCATTAAATTTCGGTTTCTATTTTTACTTACATTTTTATTTTGCCTAAAATTTTAATACTGCTAATCTCTACTTATCCTACTGATTTTACTTTCTTACTATCTAAAGTGATTTTTATTGAAAGTACATTATCGTTTTCTTGTATTCTATGCTTTTGTGTTCTATGCTCCTGTTGTAGTTATAATTGCTTTCGTCTGGTTTTGTGATTGGTTCGTTTTAAGGTTGTTCTTTAATGGAGACTACTATAGTAGATCTTCTTCGGTTATTTCCGTCTTCTGATTCTGTTTAGTTAATTTTCTGTTCCAGTTTTTTAATTTTAATTCTTCTCCCTTTAAGCGTTGTCTTTATTCCTTTTCTATAGCTTCTATTATACGCGAGAGTAATTGTTTTTTTTGTTTCTCCTTGCTTACATTTGTTTTTATCAGCCTATAGTAATTTTGTTACCTTGTAACTTGTGTTCTCTACATTTATTAATCTTTCGTTGCCAAAACTAAATAATAATTTTTATTCGCTCAATATATATATATTTTTAATTATAGATTTTCCAACCAAAATTAGGCCTTCTTAATGGGAGTTGAAAACGGGGATGCTGGAGTGAAAAAACACCTTGTCTCTTATTGACGTTGTCAACGTTTCGACCAACGAAAGTCGGTCTTTATCAAAACATCTAAGGGATTGGTGATAAAAACTCTCCCAAACAAAACAACCTCTTTGGTCCAGGCATCAAAAAGTTCAAATTAAAATTAATACTAAATTAGAAGGACGAATACTTCACATCATGTCATGGGAGTGTTTATTTTCATCACCAATCCCTTAGATGTCTTGATAAAGACCGATTTTCGTCGGTCGAAACGTCGACAACGTCATTAAGAGACAAGGTGTTTTTTCACTCCAACATCCCCGTTTTCAACTCCCGTTAAGAAGGCCCAAACTCGTATTTCTGTTCATTGACCGTTAGTGTTATTCTTCTTTATTAAACTTTAATTAGTGGTGTTTATTTTGAAATAGAGCTTTTTTTTGTCTTTTGTCTTGATTTTCCTTGTCTTTACGAATATTTTGCTCACATTAAGCACTATTGATTATTTGAAACCAAATATAATTTACCAGTCTGTCAAAAAACCGTTTTACTACTGATTATATCAATATATAATTAAAAATGCTGGTAGTTAAGGTACCACTTGTAAATTTAATAGAACAAAAAGACCACGCTCTGAAACAACCATTTTCTTATAACTAGCATTATGTGTTTTATTTCTTTATTTAATGCCTTTTATATTAAACAACAATATGTTTCCTGTGAATGAATTGTCTAGTTTTAAATAGTTAAAAAAAGTAAACGTGACTGTACATTATTCAGTACAACTAAAATTATTATAATTAGTTTGTGTATCCTACTGTAAATTTGGATCCAAAACTAATTATCAATGTTATAATAATTATTTTTTACTCTTGTATTGTAATTCATATATTTAAGTTTTACAATATGTACTATAATGAAATTCATTATGATACAAACTTTTATTTAGAACCAATAGAATTGCGACATTACGTAATTATCAAATGTTCCATGAGTAGGATACATATTCAGAACCGATTGAAATAAATAATTGTTTATTGCATTTATTGACTGGTGCTGTGGCTAAAAAGCCAAACATAAATTTAGCAAATTCGACAAATTCGTAACTATAGGAGTGGTGCTCAATTATAAAATTATAGTTTCTGTTTAACATTGTGGGGTCGTAGAAAAAATGGTGTATGCAATTCGCATGTAATGTCTATTAAGACACTCGCAACGTGTATGAGCCGAAGGCTTGTGTCTTAATAGTAAGCATTACTGTTTATTGCATAATATACTATTAATTTTACATTTAGGTTTTATGATTTACATGTTGAACCTATTTTTTATTTTAAATATTTTCTTGATTAATACATTTGTTTTCATAATGTTTTTCAAGTATTATTTTTTATTGCTGGTCTTTAGAGTTTTTGGTTTTTTTACGTGACATCAAAAATGATCAAATTTTAAGCCTTATTTATTTATAATTTTCTCTAACTTTTTTTTAGTGTATTTGTTTGTTTACGTTTATATTTGTCTTTTTTATTATAAGAAAACCCGATCTTAAAGCAGAAAGTTTTTACGCACTCATAATTATTGTTATTACTTATTATATTCGTTACCAGTAAAACGAAATCTATCAACAACCACGAGTTCATACAATAAACACCAATATTCATCGTAATTATTCTTTGCGGAAAATTAATCTGTGAGAAATATCAGAATGACATTATAAATGCAATACACAGAAAAAAATATTCTTTTTTGACAATTTTTTGTACCCAAGTTTGTTAAATGCAATGTGTGCGGTGATTTTTTTGCTGACAGCTTTTGTTTTTTATCTGTGACTTTTCATATCGAGAAATTGCTCTTTGTTTAAATCGCAATTTTACCACTGTTATGCGAGCTTAGAAAACATGGTCTGACGAAAAGAGAGAAGGAAAAGTACAACCCACTGGGCAACCAAGGCGCACCATTGCTCGACAAGATCGCCGCTTAAGACTGTTTGCTCTCAGATACTGATTCTCAACAGATTAGGGACCAGTGGTTGGATGAAGAAAGTATAGCAGTTTTTTAGCCGGTAGTTTATCGCTTTATGAGGTCTTTGGGCTTTATTTTACCGTCCACAGTAGTGCTTTCTTTGACAGACAAACATCAGCGCCAAAGACTAGAGTAATGCAGAGAACGATAGCAATGGGAGCTAAAATGGAATAATATAGTGTTCAGCGATTAATCCATATTTTGTCTCGAGATGTACTATGGCAGTAGAAGAGTAAAAAGACGAAGTGGAAAAAGGAGTCAGATTACGTTTGGCATGTAGGAGTTACGGTTTGGAGAGTTATTACTTTTGGTAGTCGATCACCATTAGTGTTTATTAAAGGCATTATGACAGTAGTACGTTACATCGACAACGTTTTTTAACCCTCTCTACTGCCAGGAGTTAGTTTTCAGCAGGATAAGCCCGCCTACACGTATCCTGGAAAAGAATTAACTTTTATGAAGATGCTGGGATCAATTATGAGGAGAATTAAAACGTTTGATATTACTACGCTGAACAACATACCAAAAAAAAACTGTGAAGGCACTTTAAAACTAGACTGAAAAAGTGTGAGAACTTTAATAAAGAATTTGGGCTTAGTAATTACACTTACTTTCTGTAAAGTGTACGATAAACCTCTGAAGGAGAAAGATGCGACCAAAAAATGATCGAGAAAGACAGAGTAAAATGCTTAACACTGAAAACAAGATTAAACGTTTTTTAAAAAATAATGTGGAAGGAATGAGTCAAAATGATCCAAAAGAGCAAAAAAATTGGAACTAACCGAAGCAAGGTAAATTTAATTACGCAAATTAAACACAAATAAATGTGAATTACCTACTCGATAAAGAAAAAGTTGGAATGGGTGAACATCAAAGAAATTAAAAAAATCTGTAATAAGACAAACTGCTAAAGTTCTAAAGCTAATGGCATTAGAACAACTAACAAAAATAGCGTTTTTTTTCAAAATACAAAAGATCGTTAGGAAAAAATAATTCAGACTCATAAAAAATAAAATCGTCATTAGTCTTTTAATGTGTCACCACCTAATATGTTTCACCTGCTTAACATAATCATTTTCATGTAACAAGAACATCTATAATGAAGTTATGTTTCAATACCAACAGTTATGTTAACGATTCTCTCCAGAGGGCGCAGAAAGGCACGAAATTTAAAGTGTGCTCGGTTTCTATTGTAATAAATTTCTGGAAGCAATGCCATAGAAGACAAATTTTAAGAAAAACAAAAAATCAAGATTTACTAAATTTGTTGCCTGTTTTGTCGGATCTCAACATAACATCTATTGGAAACCTTCTTCGAAATTTAGAAACGTTATCCGTAAAGGAAATAAATAAGTATATTTTAAGGTGATTGCACTCAATCTATTTAGAAACAATTATTAAGCTTTTAAGCAATAATCGTAGGTGCAAAGAATAATTTGTGCAATACTGATGACTGTTATTCAGTTCAATAAAATAAATATATAATTGGGGGAGTCTTTGAAGGAACGGCTAGAGAGATAGTTGTTAAGAGTTTAGGGTAGTTTAAAATGTAGATCAGAAATAAAAAGAAATTAAATAAAAACAATACTTTATAATTCAGGTCCTTCCTAACCCAAAGTAAAGGAAACACAAAAAAACAACAAAAGTTTTTACATGGTGACGTGACATCGATCCAAAAGCAATAGTGCAGTGTAAAATTTTCAAAAAATCAAACAGTTATCAATTAAACAATGTGTAACTCACAAACAAGAAACGAAAGGATTGTTGTGGAGGCAGCTGGAACAGGCAATAATGAAGCAAGAACATCCGAATCTTTCAGCAAAACCGACTATATGTTAATTGCCTGATTAGTAAAGTTGTAAATTATATGCACAAAAAAAGACGAAAATATGCGCATATATGTGCACTAAATTAGAGTAAAATATGCAAAGATTTTCACATATATGCACAACAATCTGAAACATTATTTGTACAGAATGGACAAGTTTGTAATTATATCATTTAATAATGTATGTATTTTTACAAATGATTTTTATTTTATTTCAAGTTATTACAACTTTGATACAAACTAACAATAAGGTGCTTGTCTATATTATCCGCAAGAAACGAGTGTCTCCTGTCACTTAAAATTAATTTATAAGCTGAGAAGCTTCTCTCTACATCAACAGATGTAATGGGCGCATTAGAGAGGGCTGATATAATATCCGGAGTCATTGTCAGATCTTCTCCATTCAAAACCATTGCAACATTTTTTAAAATTTGAAAACCTTCATTTTTACGCAAAACTTCCTGCCATTTTTGAAATGCAATATCCCTTTTATCCTTTAAATTTTCAATATTTTTCCAAAATTTTCTATTAGCTCTACAGAATCAACTAGTAGAGTTGAAGTTGAAGTTGAAATGTAAGCTAATTGTTGGCTCAACTGAGAATTAGCAAGTATTTTCTTTGATTCGATAATTGCAGCGGACGAGTCATCGGTTAATTCAGATAATACTTTTTTATACCCTGAAAATGCTCTGAATAAAATAAAGCCGCTTCTATCCATGTACCCCATCTAGTTAACACTGGTTTAGACGGGAGAGGAGTGTTAGGAAGTGTTTCTCTATAAAACTGTACCCTCAAGTGCGCTTTTACAAATACCTTTTTTACGTTATTTATCAACTCGTTTACTAACGGAAACTGATTTCTAATTTCTTCTGCAACTCTATTTATTCCATGTTCTAAGCACGTGTTATGGATTAAATTTGGATAAAAAATACGTAAATTTTGAGCAGCTTTTACCATGTAAGGTGCTGCGTCAGAAAGCATGAGAAGCACTTTGTCAATTGGCAGTGCACCTGACAAAAATAAATTAGTTAAACCGTCTTGAATAAATCTCGAAATTGTTGCATTATTCGTTTTATCTAGTTGTTTACAACTAATTAAAAATGGTTTGTTCGAACAATTTTCGCCCAGAACGCCTACCATTAAATTTGCAATGTATCTACCACAAACATCAGTCGTTTCATCGACTACAAAAAATAGATATCGATTTTTTACAATTTCTTGGATATTGACCATTGTTTCTCTGTAGCAGTCCTCGACGTACTTTTTTCGCAGTGTGGTTTGGTCAGGATTAATTTTGTTACAGTATTTTTCCAAAAATCCCTTAAAGGCTGGATAACTTAGTTTATTTAATGGGATGTTGGACGAAATCAAGCATTTGCATAAATCAAATTTAAACTGCTCCTCTTCTGATTTGTTTTTTTTACTGCAATGGATTGGCGCATGGATATTTGGTACATTCCAGCAGATTTTGATTTTTCGCAGTTCCTCTTGTGCAGTTGTGTACCACAATGCTGGTCAATCAAATATTTTCTTCCACAAGATATCTGCATTTAAACAAATTGTTTTAGATAAACTTATTAATAGATTATTTTAGTTTAGATTAAATTTTGGTAGGGTACTTTTTCATTAAAACGAAACACCAATCATTGGAGGTTTATTTAATGCACAAAAAAAATAAAATTCTGCTTGGTATGAATTTAATAAAAATAAGATGATTGATATGATAGTAAATACTTACAGATTTTCCGCAAGGTTTACAAAACACCGTCTCGTTCTCTAACGTAAGTTCTCGATAAGGTTTTATCCAAGAAATGATGTTACTTTTAGCCATTTTACACGTAGGTACCAAAGCACTACCTATAACCACAGTTTAAACAATTGCTTAAGCTTTTAGTCACGATGTTCACTACACGTGTTGTAAAGCCAAACAAAAGTAATTAACTGTTAATTACCAAGTTGCACTTGAAAGTTGCGACGCATGTCAAAATCGAATCGGGATTAGACTTAAATGCACAATGGTCAAGAATGAAGTAGAGTACTGCCTTTTAAACATAAATCTTTATGATTGACAGATACCATTTAACAAGGGATTACGCGAAACAAAGGACCTAAAATACCTGTAGGTACCTGTATTTAACTTGAAACAAGTTTCAAAAAAAATTATTCCTTATTCAAACGAGAAAAATGCGCAACAAAATGTTTCAAATTGAGAGAAGCATATGAAATTTTACAAAATTAAAAGATTTCGCACAGAAATAGAAGAAAAATGCTAAATATGCATTTTTTACCTAAAATGCAAGACCTTGACAAAATATGCAATATATGCAAAATTAAATTGGATTTAATCAGTATGAAATTCCTCAATTAATCAACTTTCAAAACTTCGGTAAATATACCGATAAATAAAGAATATGCATTTTGCATATATTCACAACTTTACTTATTGGTATTGGTAGCAGCTGCAATTATCTATTTCATCGGTCAGTGGCTACAAAACTCAATGAAGTCAATGGAAAGGCAAGAGATAAATATCCATGAAATAAGATCTACACAAGCGATTAACGAAAGAAAAGAGGATAAATCCATGGCCCTGTTCAGAATCCCCATCGATGTTTTAAAGTAAGTTTTTGAACATTAAACATTAATAATGGAAGGTGTAAATTTTATATAAAATTTAATCATAAAATTTAAATTTAAAAATTAAACCCATTTGAAAATATTTTATGCACAACCACAATATAGCAATCTTTTATAAGTGCTTTATACAAATAATACGTAGTCGTTTAAGAATTCAAAAATTTATATGAAAAAAAAATATATTTATGTCTACTGCCACTATCGAAGTAATTAAAGAATTTTATGACAATTTGGAAACATTTGTTGGTTTACTGAAGAAAGACAATCAAGAAAGACGTACCGATCCCGAAGTTACAAGTAAAAAACAAAATGTACTTAGCTCATATAAAACGAAATTTGAAGTACTTTTTAATGCTTATTATGACAAAGTTAAACGTAGTAGCATAGACGTGTTAACCTATAGAATTATAGGAGACTGGATAACCAACTCCCAGCAACTCATCTCCGAAGCAACGTGTATATTAGAAAAAAGGATCCAGAAATTGCCACAAAAAGAAACTACGGAACTAGAACAATCAATAATTAAAATGACTACGACTGAAGCACCTACCATGGCTGCATCAGATCCTGAAAAATTTATCAATTACGCAAGCAAGGTTATGCATTCCCAATTCGACAGGACTCCAAGCCAACTACCAGCATTTTTGGACGCACTAACATTAATAAAATTAAACATAACCGGATATGAAACGATAGCAGCAACATACGTAAGATCAAAGTTAGTAGGTAAAGCCAGATTGCTCATTTCAAATGACGACACTTTGGACACAATTTTACAAAAATTAACAACTAACATCAAAGAAGAAGACGTACTCAGTATTTCGGCGAAAATCGAAAATCCTAAACAATTGGGTAAAACAAATGAACAATTTTCGACCGAAATGGAAAATTTGACCCTCAAAATGAAGTCATAATATTATATCGCACGAGGCATGTCAGAGGAGCTTGCAGAAGAACTCACAACCGATTGCGCAGTCAAATCTATCATTGCAAACTGCACCAACCCGGAAACAAAATTAATTATGAAAGCAGGAAATTTTAAAACAACACGCGAAGCACTTAGTAAATAAACGCTGACAAATCCACATCAACAGACAGACGCGATTGTTACAATAGCAACCAGGAAACGAGCCAGCTGTCGTCTAGGAGATGTCCTTGGACGACACAAAGTTGAATTAACAAATTATAATTTTGGACTGACGTTTTCAAATTTTATAACAGCAAAAACAACTATGACTAATACTCACACACTATCATTTCTAATCGACACAGGAGCAGATATTAGTTTAATTAAAGCTACGAAAATTAATAAAGAACAACGAGTACGATTAAATGAAGCCGTAAATATCAAAGAAATCTTAACGGAAGTTATCGAAACAGTAGGCACTACAAATACAATAATCCAAATTGAAAACTGGAAATGCGAACATAAATTTCAAACAGTAAGACCCAATTTCAACATTCCTTGCGATGGAATTTTTGGAAGAGATTTCTTAGCTAAATATCAATGCGTTATAAATTATGAGGATTGGACTATATCCATCGGAACAGAACCTAGCCGCATACAAATCCCAATTCAGTCAGGACCAGAATTCAGCTGTTTTGTCGTACCAGCAAGAAGTGATGTAATTCGTGCTTTAGATAAATTTATACAGGATGGAAAGGATAAAGTTATTTTAAGAAAAGAATTCCAAGAAGGAGTATTTGTAGCTTAAACTATAATATCCAAACAATCACAGCATGTGAGAGTATTGAACACAACTATAAAAAATAAAATAACAATAAAAATCGTAACGATCTACTTGCACAAGAACTAAATCTAAATGAAACACCAGTTTTTGTAAAAGATGAATTTCAAAATTTATGCAAAGAATCCAGCGACATATTCGGACTAAAATCAGATCGACTTTCAGTAAACAATTTTTACAAACAAAAACTAAGATTAACAGACGACAAGCCAGTATATATAAAAAATTATAGGACTCCACATACACTAAAAGAGGAAGTAAATAAGCAGGTTGACAAACTAATCGAAGATAACATAATTGAACCATCTACATATAACTATAATAGCCCCTTCATTCTTGTACCAAAGAAATCTGCAAACAATTCCGACAAGAAATGGCGTTTGGTAGTAAATTACAGTGAAATAAACAAAAACTAAGAACCGACTGCTACCCATTGCCGAGAATCGAGATAATACTAGACCAATTAGGCCGTACCAAGTACTTTTCAACTTCAGATTTACAATTAGGTTTTCACCAAATACCATTAGCAGACAGGAATCTAAGGATATCACGAGCTTTTCTATCGATAAGGGTTCTTTTCGTTACAATAGAGTACCATTTGGTTTAAAAATAGCACCAAATTGTTTTCAACGAATGATAAACATGGCATTTTCAGGAATCTCCGCTAATCGAGCATTTTTATACAAGGATAACATTGTTATTACAGGTTGCAGCATAAAAAATCATCTCAACAACTTGAAGAGCGCGTTTGAAAGTTGCAGAAAATTTAACTTAAAGTTAAGTCCTCAAAAATGTGAATTTTTTAAACATTCTGTAAATTTCTTAGGGCACCAAATAACTAAAAACGGAATACTCCTAGATAACAGTAAATTTGATGTTATAAAAAATTACCCGACACCAACTACAGCTGATGAAGTTCGACGTTTCGTGGCATTTGCAAATTTTTACAGACGTTTTATCAACAATTTTGCTCACATAACAGCACCGCTCAATAACCTAACACGCAAAAATACATTGTTTGTTTGGACAGAAGAATGCAATCAGGTTTTTAAAAATGCTCTCATGAATCCATCTATTCTACAATATCCCTGTTTTGATCAAGAATTTCTACTAACAACCGATGCTAGTGACACAGGATGCGGAGCAATTCTTTCACAAATTCACAAAGAAGAAGACCTTCCTATAGCATTTGCATCAAAGGCATTTAACCAAGCAGAAAAGAAGAAATCGACAATTGAAAAAGAACTGCTAGCAATACACTTATCAATAAATCATTTTAGGCCATACTTATATGGGAAAAAAAATTACAGTTAAGAATGATCATCGGGCATTGGCATATTTATATTAATTGAAAGATCCAACATCGAAACTAACAAGAACTCGTCTAACATTATCAGAATACGATTTTGACATAATTTATATAAAAGGTAAAAACAACAAAAGCGACGCGCTGTCACCCATTAACATTTCAGAATTTACTTAATTACAAGACAACATCATAGTTTTGCCATTAACACGGAGTATGACAAAAGCACAACATCAAAACAAGCTAAAACTTCAGGAAGAAGAAATAAAAACAAAAAATAAACATTACAAATAATAAATTGTCAAGACCTAACTTTATAATATTAGAAGGATATGACTCAACAATAATTAGGGTACCTCAACTTAAAGTTAAAGTAGCATCGAATTACGGTAGAGTAAATTTGAGCCAAGGTAGAATCCAATTGGCTAAAGAAATCTTACAGATAGGTTACTCCGAGTCACCTTTAGAGGATCTCTTGGCTCAACTACAAGAGATAGTTGACTACTTAAAATTTCTAAGCTAAAAATTTGTTCGGCCGACAATCTATTTAATTTATGTACAATGGAAGAATTTAAGAAAGCGTCATCAACTTATTTACCAAACATTAAAATTTTTATTTTTAAAAATCCACAACAATTACTGGTACTGAAGAAAAAACTAAACTTTATCACGAATCCCCAATTATTAGAGGAGATTTTAGAAGCAAAAGAATTTTGAAGAAACTTTGTGAAAAATATAGATGGAAAAACATGGCAAGAGACGTAACTAATTACATATCAACATGCGAAAAATGTCAACTTAACAAGGTTTCAATACATCATAAAGAACCAATAACAATTACAGACACAGCAGAAAGATCGTTTGACATTATTGAAGTAGACACCGTAGGATCATTCAATAGAACAGAAAATGGAAACACCTATGCAGTAACTATACAAGATTATTTGTAAAAATACGTTAATATTGTACCAGTTCCAAACAAAGAAATGACTACGGTAGCAAAAGCAATTGTAAAAATTGCATATTGATTTATGGAGCACCAAAAGTAATAAAATCGGATATGGGATTGGAATATTGCAACGATGTTTTGGACAATATAATCACACTATTGGAAACAGAAAAACGTTACAGTACACCATACCATCCAGAGACCGTAGGAGCAGTGGAACGCATGCACCGAGATTTCAACAACTCCATGCGACATTACATCAACGATGGGTTAGATGATTGGGATGAATGGATTCCATACTTCTGTTTCAGCCATAACACTTTAATTAATTTACTGACTGGTTTAACACCATTTGAGTTAGTATTGAGGAAAAATGCAACTTTACCAATCAATTTAACAGAGTCGGTACAACCTGTGTATAATTACGACGATTATGTCATACAACTAAAACATAGGCTACAAGTTGCAGCGCAGAAAGCTAAAGAACTTCTGGAAGAAGCTAAACTTAGACGAAAAACGGAACTTGACAAAAAAGCAAAAATATTGGAACTTAAACCAAAAGACTAAATTGTAATTACAAACGAACAAAAACATAAATTTGAACCATTTTATAAAGGCCCCTACGAAGTAGTAAATATAGAGGGAACTAACTGTATAATAAAAGATAAAACGACAAATAAAACACACGTCGTGCATACAAATCGAGTTAAAGTATTTTTAAAATAGACAATTACTACAATTTACAGTGTAATATAATACTAAACAATAAGTAAAGTGAACTATTAATTCTTAATTGTGAAGAAGTGAAATTTAAACCAACGTGAAGTGCAGTACAGACAATTATAGTGTAATTTAAGAAAACAACATTTTATATTATCACTAGTGACTAACAACTATTACAACTTGACAAGTGTATACATATTTTATTTCATTTTTTTACAACGTAGTTTTGATAATGTACACTCATGAAATTTAAAACTTGGACACCACAATTTCTGTAAACAAAAGTTTGCACATTGTGAAGCGGACTTAAGGGTATCACTTACAATTCTAACAGCAGGTAGTCTCAGCAGGGGTTATCTTCATAATAATGGAGGTCACACCCATTATTGATTTCTTATATTTATTTATATAGTAATACCTTTATTTAAAAAAAAGTTTTCATTTAATTTTAAACTATAACTTGGTATCTTAATTATAATTATGTAATAAATTCTTGTCAAAAAACTAAATATATACGTTGACAATAAGAATTGCCTTAGTTTTTATTTTCACTTTTATATTAACTACAGAAAAAATGAAACGTCATAAAATATACATTTTGTAAGGACTAAATATTATGAATAGAGAGTTTAATGATTTTTTTAATAACTTACAATAATTAGTAGGTTAGATTTATTTAAAAATAAGTAATAATCAGTTAACCCAAATAACCATGTTTAGTTTTTGATTTAATTTAAAAGTTATTGCTTGTAGACGTTTTTAAATCAAAATTATTTCTAATTTTATTTTGTAAACATTTCCTAAACAAAATTTTGATTCGATAATTAATCGAGCTATGGTGTTTAATTAGCGATACCTTCAAATATATTCTTTAAAGAAAAAAATTAAGTAAGCAACGTAAATTACCTATTTTCTAAATTTCTCTTTAGCAAACAATGTTTTAAGATAGAAGGAATGTAGTATACCTATATGTATTTTTTTCTGTTAACTCAATTTTAAGCAGATCACAACTAGAGTATGGGATCCATTTTTCAAAGAGGGGTGGTGTAAAGGAAATAATAAGTATATTTTAAGGTGATTGCACTCAATCTATTTAGAAACGATTATTAAGCTTTTAAGCAATAATCGTAGGTGCAAAGAACAATTTGTGCAATACTGATGATTGAGCAGTGCATTCAGTTCAATAAAATAAATAATATAATTGGGGGAGTATTTGAAGGAACGGCTAGAGAGATAGTTGATAAGAGTTTAGGGTAGTTTAAAATGTAGATCAGAAATAAAAAATAAATTAAATGAAAAACAATACTTTATAATTCAGGTCCTTCCTAACCCAAAGTAAAGAAAACACAAAGAAACAACAAAAGTTTTTACAGTAACTTACATTATTAGAAAACTTAATATAAACCGTTTTTCTATCATCTACAATCAAGTAAAAATATTTTTCTGTTTATAACTAATACTTTTTCTATTTTGAAGAATTATAATTTGATAATAAATACAAAAACAACAAAAAAAACCTTTTGATCTCGCAAAATAATTTTAATTACGAATCTTATTTAGGGTGAAGAGTTATTTTTTGAAAATAGATGTTGTCGAATGACTACGTTACTAGAAACATTAAGTTACTGATATGGTGATTATTATCATATTATTCTAGAAAATTAATTTTGAACGTTTAACTGCACCCTAATTAAGCCTAATATTTAACTTAGTCATGAATAAAATTTCAACGATAGTACTTTAATAGCAATTTTCACTTCATAAAGTATTAAACAATTCATTTAATTTTAAGCTTTGCGATTTAAGTTTTATTATTGTCATGCATTTAATTAACCGAAGGATTATAAATGTTGTAATGCCAGTTCTTGTCACAAGGCAATCTGCATAAGCAAGGATTAATTTAGTTAATTCGTATACGATTTGACATTACATAAACAGATAATCTAATCTAATTAGATTAAGTACGGTAGAAATAAGGAAATATTGTACTACGAAATAGTACACCTATCTATAATAGGCTAATAAAAAACAGTTTAAACTGACACATTTTAAACTTAATCATTGACTGAACAAAAAATGATAGAAATGTGCGGTCTTTACAAATGAGTTTCAAATTTCGAAAAGCTTTTTCCCAATCACATTAAAAAAATTTTCCAGTTATATAGAGCGAGAAAAAATTGCCTATCTTCAATTAAAATTTACTTGACTTATTTAAATAAAACACCCTGTATATTTTTACACCATTCGAAAGCTTAGTTATTTAGCTTCTTAAAAATGTTAATATGTGTAATTAAATTTTTACAAATAAAAAAGATATGCGAATTTCTGTGAGTGCGTGCACTTTCGTCATTTCCACTAGTAGCTTTTTAATTTTTTAGTTTATTTTTTAGCAATTTTCTCATTTTTATTTTTCTTGTCATTTATACACTAAAAGTAGAAGTTATCACAAGTT
Organism: Abscondita cerata; assembly: GCA_030710515.1. Lineage (NCBI taxonomy): Eukaryota > Metazoa > Arthropoda > Insecta > Coleoptera > Lampyridae > Abscondita > Abscondita cerata. The sequence continues at coordinate 236,278 of JALBCR010002159.1, read as the reverse complement.
TTAAAAATATGTATTTATAACTAATTTAAACATCATGGAATTAACTAAGAAAAATATGTCAACTAAATTTTATAGAAACTGTTGAATGTGGTCTCCTTCTTAGTCTATTCATTTTTGAAGTATAACTTGTAAGTTTAAAAAGAATTTTCTGGTACAAAAAAGATATGTATCTAAAAAATTTTAAAATTAACTCCACACAAAAAGAAACTTTTTAAAGATCGATATTTATTATTATTACTTATTTTTACAGAAAAACTGTAAAAAACCTGTTAAAATTGTATGTATATTGTATGAATGTAAATGTTTCGCCTTAATAGCAGTGAAATCACTTTCATCAAATATTTTATGTACTAGACAAAGCCAGCATGCTACGCATGCGTTAAGTCACAAATATGAATTAGCTTCTAAAGAGCAGACAGTCATGAACAATAATTAGCACTTACATTAACATTCATCAGTTGAGTAATTAATATGAATGCAGAGTATGTACTCCTAGTGAATTCGTAAAATGAATCGAGAGTATTCGGGTGTGCGCTTGAAACAAATCGAGGGTAGGTGAGGACGCACAAACGACATAACATATTAATATAGAAGATATAGATGTAGTACAAATAGAAATTATGTATTAAAAAAATATTTAGAACCGGATTTATTGGCTCGACCGCTTTAACGTAATACAACAAAGTTTATTTAGGTGAGATTGACTGTTTGGTTTGCATAACAGTCGCAGTTACGCGTGTGTGAGTCATCAAGTTCGTGCATACGAAGATTTTTTTTTCGGTGAAATTGAATCCTCTACAGGTAAACAATTCAAAAATTTGCAAAATTGCGAATATTTTGATTTTACGTAATATGGTTTCGGAAAAATTACAGTATTCGTATAACAATGTAAAATTGCTTGAAAAAAATTTAAAAAATGGTACATTTTATTAAACGTTATGTGATAGGGTCATAAAAGGAACGTTTTTCTTAAATAAATTTTTTTTTATCTGTTATAATTTAGAAATTATGGCCGTTTTAGTTTTCGAATGAAATTTTGTTGGAAACGTTTTTCGCTTATAACTTTTGAAAACACGCGAGGTCATACAAAATTAAAACGGGCAAAAATTTTTAATTCTTTATCCGCGTATGATGCTTTTTGAATTTTGAAAATCGGTCCGTAAATAAGCGAGTTGTGGTCAACTTACGACTCAATTTGTTTGAAATTTTTTTGACAACTTATAACATTTTTTTAACCTTGACGATGCCCTAGTACAAAAAAAAATTTAAATTGAAAAATAAAGACACATCTTTCGTAAACTCGAAACTTTTGTTCAAACAAAAATATCTCAAGCAGTTCTAATGTGAGACGAATTTGAAAAAAGGTCGATTTTTGCATGTACTCCATGTGAATTTGTAAAATGTGAATTCGTAAAATAAATCGAGAGTAATCGGTAAAAACGAAGGTGAAGACGCACAAACGACATAACAAATTAATATAGATGAATATAAACATCAAATATTCCTGCTTGTGTTTTAAAAACTATGATTAAATGCTTATTATACAAGGTGTTAATTAAGTATTTGTACAATCTTTAAAAGGTAAATCTTTTACTAACTTCAAGATAAAAAGTTTATATGAACTTGGGTCCGCAATGGTTTTGTTTCTGATATACAGGGCTTTCAAAAAACTATTTTATTTGGTTTTTTGTTCATATGTTTGTCGAGTGAAATTGCAATTAGACAAAATTCTGGGTATATTGATGACAAGAAACTCAAATATTAACTTAGTTTTTTGTTTTATTATAGAGAGCTCCACCTACAGTGTCGTTCGTGAATTGAACTAATCATAACTTTTTTGTGTCACATTGTATGTCATTTGTGACTAAACAGTCTATTCTGCATTTAACTTTACATACAAAAAGTACTCTTAGTATTTGTCTCTAAAAGCAACCGTTTTGAAGAAAAACGGGTTTGAAGTTAAACCTGCTTTGGATCATTTTTGAGTTTTTGAATAATAAGCAAAAAAATGTATCTTTTATTAATTCTATTATCAGGTAACAAACTTGGATTTAAGAGTAAACTAGTTAATAACATTTACAATAATTGCTCAAGAGCACTTCCTACTGTGTACTACTGCGGCTGCAGAGGAAAGATACAGCACATTTTTGCAAATTATTATTTTTATCCAAATTTTACTAATTTGGTCATAGTGATATGTAATATGATAGTGTAACATAGCACATGACGTTAAAGAAGTATTCTTTCGCCTAATTTTCAAAAACTCGGAAATGATCCAACTTAAAAAATTCCAACGCTGGTTTAACTTTAAACCCGTTTTTATCCAAAATGGTTGCTTTAAGCGACAAATACTAAGAGTACTTTATGTATGTAAAGTTAAATAGAGAATAGGTTGCTTAGTCAAAAATGCGACACAAAAAAGTTATGATTAATTAAATTCAGCAACGACACAGATGTGGCGTCCTCTAACATAATACAAAAAACTAATCAAAGGAAAAAAACACTAACTGCAAAAAAAAACTTTACTCGCACACGTATTTCAATAGCTAAGCTATTATCATCAGCGATACCGATACTAAAATTAAAAACAACGGAAAAGAGGTGATAGCCGGACGGAGCCAAATCGGGTGAATAAGAGGGGTGTTCTAGTAATTCAAACCTTAAATCACGAATTTTTTGCATGGCAACATGAGATTTGTGTGCAGAAGCGTTGTCCTGCAAAAACAAAACACCTTTGGATAACTTTCTGCGTCTTTTCTCTTTAATATTTTCCCGTAGAGTGGTCAGTAATGTCGAATAGTGATCTCCAGTTATTGTTCTACCCTTATCCAAAAAATTAATCATGATTACTCCATGGCAATCCCAAAAAACTGAAGCAAGAACTTTTCCAGCAGATTTTTGGACACGAAACTTCTTAGGTCTTGGAGAACCAGAGTGTCGCCATTCCATCGATTGTTACTTTGTTTCTAGATCGTAGAAATGTACCCAAGTCTCATCCATAGTAACAATTCGGTTTAAAAAGTCTACATCGTTTTCAAATCGAGCACAGATCGAACGCGATGCTTCTACCCTTGCACGCTTTTGGTCAAAATTCAAACATTTGGGGATCCATTTTGCAGCAATTTCTCTCATGTCCAAATTGACGTGAACCATATGATGAACGCGTTCGTATGAAGTATTCAGTGCTTCAGATATCCGTTTTAGCCCAATTCGACGGCCTGATAAAATCATGTCATGAACTGCATCGATATTTTCGGGGACTGACCCAGAAACTGGCCTTCCCGATCGGTCATCATCTTCAATGGAAAATTAACCTCTTTTGAAGCTTGCATTCCAATTTTTGACGGTCGCATATGAAGGACATTGATTACCAAGGGTATTAAACATATCTTCGTAAATCTGCTTATCTCTTAACCCTTTTAAATACAGGTACTTGATGATGGCTCGATACTCCAATTTTTCGATTTTCACAATTTCGGTGGACATCTTTTTCCATTTAATTTATTGCGTGACTCTGATTTACTTTTTTGACGTCAAACTTTACACTCACACTTCTAATAAGTTATTGTTCGTTGCTATGGTAACGCAATATTTGGTTTATGCAAGGAACTGGTCTAGGCTAACTAGATATCAATACATCCTCGTATGTAAAAATTGTCTAAGGTTCTAAAAGCGGCGTTGACGCCCAAGCTTCAGATGAGGTCAGAGGTCACAAACATGTTTCTGCTACACACAAAACTGACAGTTTGTTTAGTTCTTTGAGTAGTTCAAAGAAGTACTAAGACAGATATAAGAGTTTAAATGATATTTTACTTCTTGCAGGAAGTAGAGTAGCAAATTTTGCTCTGGCTTGCCAAATCAGCAATTTATCACACGTGGGACAAGACCGACGACGTGGTCAACTGTTGCCAAAACCTTCTGATAATTTAAACGGTCTGAGAGATTTTCTTCTGGTTATGTGGGTTAGTATACCACAGAAAGACAGAGACTACCTGATCCAAAGCTTGCCATGAAAAATAAATACCTTTGTCGCTGTGCGTAGGAACGCAACACTTTATTAATTCATGTTCATGTTGATTTTTTTTACTGTTCAATATTTAATAAAAAAGCAACATTTTACCAAAGTTTAAGTTTCGTAGCTCAATTTATTTTGGGTAACGTATTTCATACGGAAGTGAGTTATAATGAAATAGTGAATAACATTTGCTATAAGATTTTATTAAAACATACAGCACTCTGGTACCATATTGTTCGCCAGTAACCCTTTCCAGTTTATCCTCTATACAAAACCGCGTGTATAGAAGCCGTATGGTTTGGGCTTTTACACTCTAATTTGTAATACTTAGTTATTAATGAGTTCCCTAACAATATCTTCGTAATTCTTTAATGTTTATTTCGTGAGAAATATTGTGTCACATATTTATAAAATATTTTTTAAAAAGTCTAACATATTCTTATCAAAATAATAATAATATTAATAATAATTGCTAAAATTACGATTATTTGAGTATAATTGCCGCTCCTCTTTTTAAGTGAAAAATATCTTAAATTAGGTTTTAGCTTTAAATATTATTGAAAATGTGAAAAAGTGATAATATTTCAACTAAAAACAATACTTACCGAACGAACATCATCCGTCCTAAACGCACTTCGCGATGGTCCTTGTAATAGTAAGTTTGATGGTTCCTCTTCTTCTTCCATAGCTTTTTGTAGTGCTACCATTAATCGGTCGAGTAATAGGGCTGCTCGTTTTTTCGGGACAATCATCTGCAACAAAACATTAATAATAATAATAAAAAAGAGATGTATGTTGAGACATTAGGCTGAATAAACCAGTTTCCCAAAAGCGTGCTATAAGATAAAAATAATTTGGAAACGCAGTTATTTTTAATTAAGAAATTAAAAGAACACAAAAATAATACATAGAAAAAGTAATTCTAATATGTATTTGGTATAATATCCGTTGCTCTCTACACGCTAAATGAGACCCCCAAAAACGGTTAGTCGTAGAGAGTTGCGTCAAAAAAATTTATCACAAAAGTCGTAGTCGAGAATTGAATGGTAATATTATTATTTTCCGAAAAAGTCGAAATCCCGAGTAGATGGCTCTAGAATGTCCTAAACTAAATTTTACCATGTCAAATGTGGTATCGTTGAAAAAATCTTTAAAAAATAAGCAATTTTTGTAGTGATATTCGATTACAGTTATTGAATTTGGTTCATTAAAAGTCAAAATTTAAAATCTATTACCGGGTTACAAGTGTTCAAAATGTCTTCTATTTACTTCTAAACATTGTTAAGCTCTTCTAGTTACATTGTCTAAGATATCTAGATTTTAAAGGCTCACTTTTAATGAACCAAATTTAATAACTTTAATTGAATGTTACTCGAAAAGAGTGACAGTAATAAACAAATTGTTAATTTTTAAAGATCCTTTCAACGAGACCATATGATGTTATTTAAAATTCTAAAGTTCTGAGTCATCTATTCGAGATCGAGATTTTGAAAAAATTACTGATACTGGTGGTCTCATTCACCCTGTATACAACTTTCCAATCTATTAGATATTGTTCACAATCTTTTACAAATTTGAGTATTTTTAAACGTTCCCCATGTTGCTGTATTGGAGTAGACCATATATTTAAAAATATAATTTAAAAAATTACCTCCAATACTATGGACTAAACGTTTATTACTACTATAGTACGACGTCCTTGTAGTTCAAATACCGGAAAAGGTGTTTGTATAGAAAACACTAATTGAGTATTAAGAAACTAAAAGCAATAAAAGAATTAAGAACTTTATTGGTATTGTTTTGCTTAAACAACACTAGAAAGCAACAAAACAAAGTCGTTCCTAGATTAATTCGGTTAAAAGCAGCACTACTAAATAGATAGTGTACTTATTTGCTTGATATTCTAATTAAGTATTAATAAAATACCGAGACGTTTTAGTTCAAAGTGATTGCTTATTGGAAGCTCGTGGACGGATAGCTGGACTTCTGAAGCAGGAGAAAGTATTAGCAAAATAGCAGAAACTGTAAGCTTTTCGGTAAATATTGCAATGTCAAAGGCTTTGATTTTGATTTTTATTTTAATTTTATAGTTTGCTACTTGTAAAAATAATTAATCTTTTATCTGAAGGTAAATTTTACTAAGTCACTTGTAATCTTAACTAGAAATAAGTTTTTTTTTTAGCTTAATAGCGTTATTTGAGGTTGGAAGATTAATCCTAATGCTTCATCAATTAAAACACGACGAAAATAACAAGCATTTATTAACCCCCAAATTTAAATTTTATTTTCAAATTTAAAACAATTGCGCAGAAAATTTTAATTTGCATATATGCATGACTTTCTATTTACAATAACCACGTGTTGCGCAAACGGTAAACGTGACGCAAATACAACAGTAATTACATGCGAGAAAATATTAAAAATTTTCTTATAAACTAAACAAAAATAATTTACAAAGATAACTAACAGAAATTCGTAATTTTGGAGTCCTAATAATTAATTTACAGGCGACTGTATGCCTGTAGTTTAAGCAATTGTAGTTACGCCCGTGATTTTTAGTGCATGCTTTAATTTTTGGTGTTTTCTAGGAAGTTTTTTTTCTACGCAAAAATTTATCGAACCAGCGTATTGACAAACACGTCCTTTTTTCTAACTTTAACTGCTGACGCAGCAAGTGTTAATTCCATATTAGTTGGATAACACAGAAGGATAATCTCCCATTAAAATTGAGGGATAAGCACGCATCATCTTGTTAGCGTCGTAAGTATCGTATTTTACTATCATTCTACGTTCTTGTAAAAACTTCCGTTTACCGCCATTTTCTCTACAAGTTTGCAGACCATATGGATAAAAATTAATCATTAAATAAAGCAACGAGGCCGTGATTTTGGATGCTATTTTTATGGATGTACTAATCCAATTTAACCTTCTCTGGAGCTCGGTCGTTATACAACAATTACTGTAACCCTTCACTGTCGAGGACCTCACGCAAGATAAGCAGTGATTTCTACATGATCATTTAAGGCAACCCTAGCTTGAAAAGTATTGTTCATTTATTATAGATACTGCAGCTGTCGACTATCTACACCTGATCGTCATCGACATCTACCTATAAACGAGCTAAGTTAATTTTTTTGCATGTTGTTTTCTTATGTTACCTGTATATTTGTCGGGTTAACGTACCTGTACGCCTCAGTGAATTTACCAACATAATTATTGCGTTTTGTTATTGAATAATTGTAAACTTGAAAGATCTTTCAAAGTTTATTTTATATATTGCACAATATCGGATAATTTCAGATTTGCTGTTGGGGTGCCTGTGCCTACGTACTTGCTTTTTGATTCAATTTAACGTAATTAATTGCCACACAAATCGATGTGTAGCTTTTGATTAGTTATCGGTAGATGCGATCATAAAATATTTTTTAGACGGTGTCCACGCCCTTCTCCAGCGGCGTAGTTAACAATTATATTAAACTTTTGCTTGATTAATTTATATTGTGCTTTATCTCTTTATCTACTTAGTTATTCTATCATTATATTTTTACCATCATACGATTTGTTTCTGTGTCTATGAGCTCTTAGTTGCTCTAAAAGATCCTTTACACCGTTCTACTAGGTGACAATCTCATTAATTATCTCCGCAGTGTGGAAACCTTTGTTCTAACTATTTGTAAGTTAAGCCCACGACCACTCTTCGACAACTTAAGCTGCTGGCGAGGTTTCAACACTGCTTACTAATTTTTAAGTTTGGTTACAAATAAACCGTAACACTTGGTCAAACGATTCTGAGGCTAGTGCGAATTATTGTTTTTTCGTTGACTTTCTTTCGGGCCGTTTTCTAAGTTAGCGTTCGATGACCCTTTGGTTAATGTTCCCGGTGCAGCCTATATTGATCAGGTCTATAAAAGGACGGATTGTTAACTCACTAAAATTTTTTAACTTCGTGGAATGATTCTAAAGCGTGGGAATTGCTACTGTGATAAAGATAACATCGCAATATATTATCTTTTGTTAAATAAAGTACAGATAAATTAGGGACAGATGATGAAGGAATAACACCAGAATTCTTTTAGAAACCACAATAGATTAAATAAATTACAACTCCCAAAGTTTTGTTTGGTTTTAGCAAGTGCTCTTCAAACCTAAACCAATTGGTTAAAATATTAATTTCCTCAAATATGTAACTTTAAAAGAATAAAATTAATGTTTACGATGAATTTTTATAAAACTCTTTTTAATCATATTTTGGTAACTCTATTTCAAAACCGTGGAGAAAATACTATTAAACAGTGGGTTTTTTTAAACTTAGGTCATAGGGATATTTTTTCACAAATTAGTAGTTATTAGAATGGCATTTGCATTATTACAATTAAAATATTTAGTTTTGAAGGTCGAAATTAATAACATTAACAAAAAATCAAGCAGGGGAGATTCCCAATTGTCAACTGTCAGGTTCCTTTTTAACCATTGTTAATAATTACGTTTTTCCACTACTAGCTGTGAAGTGGACAATTATTGTGTCTCCTAGCCAACTGAGAAGTTAAATTTCTCTATTGGTGGTTAATAATTTTTTCTATTGTTAACCTAGGTTAATAATAGACAAATTCAATTTTTTTGAGAATCTAAGAATAGTTGTTTAACAAAAACGAGTGAAACATAATTTTGTATATCCAGGAGATTATCTTTAACGTAGTTGCTGATTAAAATTACCTAACACGATAAAATTATTTGAATAAAAAAATGCCATTAGTTTAAAATTCGCGCCCTCATCCCATAACCGCAAATACATAACCTGAATTTATTTATTTATTAAATATGATCGTATAATCAGTTTTTCAAGTTTCCCAAAGGAGATTTAACCAGGCGAGTTAAGTTACATGAAGAATTTTAAGTAAATTACAAACATTTTGTTGTAGGTGTTTTGAATGGTTAACAGAATCTAGAAGGTCCAATCTGATGCATAAAAATGTCGACTCTAAAAACTTAACGAGTATGTGGCGAACACTTGCCATTCCTAAATGAATTACAAGTGTCAATTTCTGAAACCTAATATTAAAATGATGCAAGGCATATTCGCGAAGCAATAAATGCCCGTTAACATCTCTAGCTATACCAAAACTACTCAGGCTTGTAGCTCAAATACTCTTAGGTAAAGAAAATTACGGAGAAACATTCTTAAATTGCAACGTGAAAAGAAAGCACTTCAATTGAAGATAACATCTCCCAACGATTAGTTCTCGAAAGCAGAGCACAAATTGTGACAGCCCAAGTGGACTTAAAAAATCAACCACTAAGAAGCAGGAGATATACAGAGGAATACAAACAATTTTCACTAAAATTATATTTTATGAGCCCTAAAATGTTAATTTTAAAGTAGGTTTTAAATTTTTTGCCAGCTCAAACTGCTACGTGATCATGGTTAGAGTTATATATAAAAAATTTAAACAACCCTTGTGCTACATATTTACAAATACGATATGTAAAGGTGACAAATTAAAGTCGATAGCATAGAAAAGCTAAAACTACAATGCGGTGCCAATGTTAGGGCAGTAGTAAAATTTTTGAAACCTAATTAAAAGAATAGATGTATCACCGGAAAAACCATATCTTTTCGTAAACGATAAGAAAATCTATTATTACTTCGATGTCCCCTATTTATTGAAGTCGGTGCAAAATAGCTTAATTAATACGATATAATCTTTAATAACAAAAAAGCATCTTCGAAAGACATTAAAAATTTCTACATTTCAGACAAATCTAAACCGCTGCGATTGGTTCCTAAATCAACTAATTTACATTTTACTCCGATTAATTTTCAGAAAATGAAGATGAAATAAATCACACAAGTGTTTAGTGAATCAGTTGCAGTTGGTTTATCAACGTATGTAGCTTTTAATGCTTTTTAATTTATTTGCATTCCTGTGCTACTTGATTTTTACAAGAAAAATGTTTATTTTTATTTTTGGCTTACATTTGGCTAGTAGTGGAAAAAATAATATATACACTATGGTTGTGAAGTCTGTCATTATTGCCTTAACACCAGTTTATTTTGCGAGGGGCAGTGCATAATATACTATTCTTTGCATAATTGCATTAAAAATGTCTGTATACACAACCCAAGAGGGTGAAAATTTTTACAGAATATATTTTTAGGTATTTTAAAAATTTCTCTGCATCGAGTCTCAATTTAATTTTTACTATTTTAAACATTTTAACTATTTAATCAACAATACTAATTGCGATACAAGAAAGGGTTTTTTTTTAAATCCGGACACTTCGCCAAATGGACATAACGTCGAATGGACACAACACCGAAACTTAGACACAACGTCGAAATGAATTATTAGACATATCCCCGAAACTAGACATAACGCCGTAATCACCTGCTTGACACAATGCCGAAAATGGACACAACGTTGAAATCAGTAATTGGACATATCGTCGAATCTGAACACAACGTCGAAAAACAAAAACTGACGGGTTTTTCGTATTAAAAGGGGTTAATCTTAAGTAGGGTATTCAAAAACACTTTTTTTTTTCATGTAAATTTGTTTTAATTAATGTAAGTTGTTTTCATGTGATCCGGAGTAAACGATGTTGGTTGGTAGGTTACAGTTATTACAATTTTTTTCTTTAAAAAATTTGTTTTTCGACGTTGTGTACACATTTCGACGATATTTCCAATTACTGATTTCGGCTTCGTGTCCACTTTCGGCAATGTGTCCAGCAGGTGATTTTGGCGATGTGTCCAGTTCCGGCGATATGTTCAATATTTCGTTTTGACGTTGTGTCCAAATTTTGGCGTTGAGTCTATTCGACGTTATGTCCTTTCGGCAAAGTGCCCATGACTCGTTTTTTTAAGTATTTTTTTAATTTTTTAAATACGTAATACGTATGAAAAAAAAAACATTTATTAACCCATTTAAACCTAAGGCACTTTTTAGTAAAAATTACACAAGAATTTGTTATTATTTTTTCAATTGAGTGTAATAAAATAGTATATTATAAACCTAGGTAGTGAAGTAAGTCATTATTGCCCGATCGCTGAAGTTTATGTCCCGAGCGATAGCGAGGGACATAATCAGCGACAACTGCTACATTGTTCATTTTTTGTTTTTTTTTAATCCAAGCCTTCATCATCATAAGAATCAAACTCCTTATCGTTATCAACGCTGTCGACTTGTACTTGTAATTCAAATGTGCCTACTATATCTGTAGGCTGAACTTAATTTTCGGGATCAGTATTTTCAACTTTAATATTTTCCTTGTCAATAAGCTCATTAACCTCATATACGGCTTCAATAATACCTACATTGATTACTAATAAAAGGCAAACATTTAAAATAAAAATGCATAAAACATACCATTACTGCGTTCTAGTTCTAATTCTGTTACTGTTTCTTCTAGGGCCGTTTCTAACTCTTTTTGTGTCAAGAATCTTCTTCATATTTTTTCAAATCAAATTTTTAATATACTCTTGTTACTCACACGGGTTTACAAATGCACTAAATTATTTTTTCAAACGTAGAATGTATGGCAGTGTTTCTTACAATCGTGTTCAAACTTGGAAAAACTTGTAGATATTTCTTACATTTTTCCATCGCATCGGTGCAGTTATAATTTATACATACATGTTTTTGCTACCACTTAACTAAATTACGTGTAGTGGAACTATATCTTTTTGCAATTTATTCTTTACAAAATATTGTAGAATTTATGAACAATGATATTTGATTTTAATTGTATAAATGGGTGATTTGCAGGTATTCATTTTGTGCAATTTTAACGCAATGTTTTTCCCATATGTGACTATACTTTTCAAAAAAAGAAATTATATACTTTCGGAAATTCCATCAATATAAAATTTGGTATATGGCCATACTTAATTACACCAAGTCTAACTAAAATAATGTTGAAATGGCGGCACTTTCGGATATATCAAAAATTGACGCATTTTTTAAAATGACCTTATTTAGTCTTAATACCTATAATATCCCTCAATTTAAATTTACTTTGATAAACGATTGTCTTAGTTTAGCTACTTATTAAGTATGCAGCAATCGAATGCGTGTTTAATTTTATACAATAACTCATTACTCACTCAATATTTATAAAGTTTACTTGACACGTCACAAGTGTTGGAAACACTTCCAACAGATTTAAATGGCATGTGTGTTGCCTACGCTGAGGTAAGCGTGTTTAAGGGTTTTTTTTCATATTAGTTTGAAGAAGGGTGCGTGCGGCGTTTTTTCGTAATTCGCCTTTTGTAAGCAGAAGTGTGTGGTCGTTGTTAGAACTGTTTATTGTAATGTAAAAATAAAGAAAATATATAAAATGTTAAATTATGCTTTTAACAATTTAGTTAAAGATAAAAGAAAAAAGTGCTCTGCCTTTTCGGCATCAATTAAAAAAAATTATAAAGCTAATTAGTGATACAGTCCACAAGTTCTTTAGTAGAACAAAGTTATTCTACATAAAATTTGGTCCATCTCGACGGATTTACTAGCAGATAAATTAAAAACTCGTTGTTGAAGACGCAATTTCAAACAAAGGAACGAAGAACAAATTCCGTTAGCAACCGCCAAACCAAGGGTCTAACGTACCTACTCGTCCATATTATCCAGAAATACCGAAGGAAAGAAATTTACGCGCGTAAGAAATTTTGTGTACATCTTTAAATTAACCACTGGAAATCACGTAAGAACGAAGAAGAAGAAGAAGTTTACTGATAGAAAATAAGGTATTTATATAAATTTAATTAACTTTTGAATTAAAAATGGTGAAAGAAGTTGAAATTTCTAAGTTAATCGCCAAACGTGAACAACTAAAAATCTATTACAACTATTGAGCAATATGTAATGGAACAATCATCTAATGCCGAATTAAATACGTTATTTGAACAATTTACTATAGGAAAGGAAAGACTAGATTAATGTTTCAATTAGTATTTAGAAACAAATATTGATATTCAGTGTGCGAAACCGAATGATGCAGAAGATGTGAGTGTTTTAGAAAATAGATATTACAATTTAAAAACAACATAACAAAAGTTATATCAAAATGCAAGGCAAATGAGAGTCCAGGTACTTCCAAGTCGACTGAGACTAAACATATTTCAACAACAAAATTGCCACACATAGATATACCTTTTTTTGATGGAAGAAATTTGGCAGAATTCAAACCGTTTTTTGATATGTTTTGGCAGTAATTGACAAGAACAGCAATTTGAAAGAAGTCGAAAAACTATTTTATTTAAGAAATTACTTGAAAGGGGAAGCCCTAACCCTAGTTAGTACTTTACCGATCATCAATGACATCAATGAGACTCTTGCCATTTTAAGAAACCGTTATGATAACGAAGTAATATTGATCAGTAATCACATATATGCCTTATTGGATATTCCCAACATACAGAAAGGTAGTACTGTTTCCTTGCGTTAATTTATAAGTAAAATCAAATGCACCTAGGTGCATTAAAAAATTTAGAGCAACCAGTTGATAGCTGGAACATGATTTAAATTTGCATTTTAAGTAAAAAGTTAGATCAATATACGCATCGGGCGTACCAAATTGATAAAGATTTAACTAATCTACCCACTCTTAACGAATTTCTGCAATTTTTAGAAAACCGGGCTACGGCTTTAGAAACAGTGTCCAATCACAACAGCACCAATTATAAATCGGATTACAAACATAAAAATGAATATAAAAAAGAACACATGCTCATGTAGCGACAAAAGTTAGTATTGATGTCAAATGCGCATTTTGTTCTGTAGCTGGCCATAAAATTTATAATTGTGAACAATTTAAAACTGCGTCAACAAATGAAAGAATTTTCTTTATTGACAAGCAACGGCATTGCAAAGTATGCTTAAATAATCATATTGGTAGATGTAAATTCAATTTCAGATGTCAAGTTTGCAATCAGAATCATAACACTTTGCTTCAGTTAAATTTAAATAGACAAGAAGTCGCTGGAACGTCACATAGTAACAATGGTGATAGTCCAGACAATGATATTGTTGAAGTCAAATGTTGTTCGATCATTGAAAACCATGATGTTTTGCTCCCCACCGTAAAAGTAAATATTCAAACAATCAGCGGTGAATGGGTAATTGCTTACGGTTTATTATACAGCGGTTCCAAAAGTTCATTTATTTCAAGTTCATTGGTTAAAACATTAAAATTAAAACCATTTACAAAAGCGTTACAAATTATTGGCATTACAAAAAATGCGACGCAAGTACAAAATTCAGTGAATGTTTGCGTAGAATTTTACATTCGCAATTATAAAAACAAAAGGTCAATCAATGATTATTTGTACAATGGGGCAGTTGTTCAAAGGGAATTATTCGATATATTAATATTTTTCAGAACATACCGGTACGTTATTTTGACCGACATTCAGAAAATGTATAGAATGATTAAAATTGCTCCTGAACACAGACTGTTGCAAAATATCTTGCTGTCCCGATTTACCGATTCAGTGCATCCAGTTGCAAACGGTGACTTATGGACTAAAAAGTTCCCCATGTCTATCAACGCGTCAATAGTCTTTGGTGTCATGGTCAAGCACTTTCAGGCACCTACATTTTTGTCATAACACAAAATTTGAAATAAATTTACCTAAACCGTTACCTGAACAAAAAATTCATGTTCTTAAGGCAACTACGGAGCCTCATTAGTTCACATTGTTTGAAAAATTTTCTAGTATGACAGGATTACAGCGAGTTGTAGCATCGTGTTTACGATTTATATTTAATTCAAAAAATAAAGAAGCTAAGCAATTGGGAAATGTTACGATACCCGAGTTAGATAAAGCACTGAAGGCCATTATAAAACTTGAACAAGGCAACAATTTCAAGGCAGAAATTAAATGTTTAAAATTGGAAACAAACCCCATGACAAAATTAAAACACCTTTCTCCATTCATTGATGAACAAGGTATTTTACGTGTAGGAGGCAGAATACAAAGGGCAGATATTCCATTTGATCAAAAGCATCCAATAATCTTACCTAAAAGCAATCATATTACAAATTTAATAATTATGATAGAACATTTAAACTTATTGCATACCGGTCAAAAATTGATCCTAAGCAGTTTAAGTTCTCGATTTTGGATTATAAACGGAATCAGAGAAATAAAAAAAATTGTTCACAAGTGCGTGACATGCTTCAAATTGAAGGCAAAGTGTTCGGAGCAATTGATGGGATCTTTGCCACAAACACGTTTAACTTTAGTTAGACCATTTTAGTTGATTTTTGCGGTCCATTCTTTATTAAACAATCGCGTATCAAAAATCAATTATCACCAAATCATACATTGTATTGTTTGTGTGTTTTGCAATAAAGGCAATACACATGGAATTAGTCTCTGATATAAGTACGGAGAATTTTCTAGCTAGTTTTAAGAGATTTATATTCAGACGGGGTAAACCAATGCAGGTTTATTGTCACAATGCATCTACATTTAAAGGTGCCAACAATGAACTACGCGAACTTTATAAATTAAACAATTCTGATAAACATCAAACTACTATTGACAAATTTAGTACGAACCAAAAAATAGTTTTTAAATTTATTCCTAGCCATTCGCCAGTATTTGGAGGGTTATGGGAAGCAGGGGTAAAGAGCGCGAAGTACCATATAAAACGAGTAATGGGCAATACCCAATTTACTTACGGAGAATTTAATACTCTAATTATTCAAGTTGAGGGAATATTAAATTCCAGGCCTACTACAAATATGTCGCAGGATCTGACAGATCTAACATACCTCTCACCCGGACCTTTCTTGATAGGACCTTCTTTGACTAGTTATCCTAAAAATGACGTTACAAACATTGCAGAAAATCGATTAAGGGTATGGAAATTAGTTACACAAAAGAAACAACACTTTTGGAAACGTTGGCAGCGAGATTATTTAGCATTGCTGAACAACCGACCAATATGGTTTCGCAACCTACCTAATGTAAAAAAAAGATATGTTAGTTTTACTAAAAGAAGACAACCTTCCTTGTCAAAAATGGTCAATGGGCAGAATTACAAGAATCATAGCTGGTCTTGACGGTAAGGTGCGAGCGGTTTATGTTTGTACACAAACTGGAGAGTACTCCAGATTGATAACAAAAATTGCTGTCCTACCAATATATGAATAATGTAGCTGTTTAAAATTAGTGTTAAGAATCATTAAAGAAAACATATAATATTGTCAACTAAGACATGTTAATTTTAGTTGTAATTACTGTTATACAAACTTGTATTATTTAGATAAGGTTTTTAAATGAAAAATCGTGGCCTGAGCATGTTCGAAACACTTCCATCAGATTTAAATGGCATGTGTGTTGCCTACGCTGGGGTAAGCGTGTTTAAGGTTTTTTTTTCGTATTAGTTAGAAGAAGGGTGCGAGCGGCGTTTTTTCGTAATTCGCCTTTTGTAAGCAGAAGTGTGTGGTCGTTGTTAGAACTGTTTATTGTAATGTAAAAATAAAGAAAATATATAAAGTGTTAAATTATGCTTTTAACAATTTAGTTAAAGAAAAAAAAAAAAAAAGTGCTCTGCCTTTTCGTCATCAATTAAAAAAAATTATAAAGCTAATTAGTGATACAGTCCACAAGTTCTTTTAGTAGAACAAAGTTATTCTACAACAAGGTTGATTATAAACCTAAAACTGAAACTTTATTTTTATTGGTACATTTTAACTCACGTATGAATTTTTTTATTGTTTTATATAACCAGTTGAAGATCCTTATATTTTAATAGGACAAATTTTAACAGTATCATATTTTATATTTTTTCATTATTATATTTATTATCTAAATTATGAGATACTCTAAAGCGTTGATTTATAAATAGTTTTGTTATATAGATATTATCAAAGCAGGTGTAGATAAAAATACACATAAATATAACAAAAAAGGTGCCATTAAAACGGATTAAGTTTAGAAGGAATAATTATAAGTACTAATTATAAATACTACTTGAAATTGTCCATTTCCTGTGACGGCGACTGTACATGTAAACAAATATACTTACGATAATGGGTGCAAAAAAAATTATTAGCATTTTGCTGTGTTTTAAGAAAGTACTACTGTATAATTATTTCAATATTTAACATATTCTCGGCATAAATTTTAACATTAGAAATTGGCAACCTTTAGTTGATTGTTAATTGGAAAATATTTACTAAAAATCACACGATGCAAGCTACATAAAAAACGGTTTTTTATCATTTTATATTTATTGCGTAAAACAGAAGAATTTGTTTACTATCATATTAACATTATCATAAAAAATAAAATTTTCTATATGCAAATTGTGTTATTTTTATATAATTACAATTTGGTTTTATCATATCAGATGTCGCAAATAAAGTGTGCAATTTGTAAACAACTTTGTTGTTTTAGTGAAAGAGGCTTAATGAATTTTTTATTGTAATGTCGCCCTAATTCTACGTTAATAAAAAAATTCTGACAATAAGTTTCGTTTTTACCTAATTTTCAAGTACTCCTTTGGTAGTTTTGTTCATTAAAAAATAATGGGACACATCGTAGTGTACAATTTTAACGTTAACATTCAAGTAAATTACCCCAATAAACGGTTATATTAAATAGTACTTGTTTTAACAAGCATCTTATTTCATAGTATTTACAAAATAATCACGACAGGTTCTATTTGTTTTTGTTAAAAAAAACTAGGTAATATCACATTCCGTACTTAAATATATACAGTGAGAGTAAAAAAGACTGTAACTAATTCGCTAAATTGAAAACAATAGAATTTCATCAAAAATCCTAGTACACGTCCATTTTTTTTACATAATCGTTGACGTCATTGTCAATTTTTTAATACAGTTCACATTTGGACAGTGCTTAAAATTACGATTTCATTGAAGTACCTTTACCATTCATACTTCTCGAGACAAAATCAATTTTGAAGTACAAGCAAAAAACTTAAAAGATTGGATCTAGTTTTAATTAATGTTTTGAGGTAACTTATGTTATTTTGTAAAATTCGCCTCATCTGCTAGCATCGAACCTTTCGACTGCTGAGCTTTACAATATCCATATTTCAAAACTAGCTCATTTTTTTTGAGTTTTTGTAAGTATTTCTAACCATATTCAAAACAAAACGTTTACCGCAGAACTTAACATTGCCCCGTTAAGTTTTTTTTTTTTTTTTTTTTAATATCCCTGAGGCTATTTATTTCATTACAATCTGATCACAGGTTGATCAATAAGTAATTTTATTCAGACTTAAATTACTACTACAACTTAGAACTAGGAATCTACTCATTAGTAGTTCGAAGACTCTGATTACTTAATTACACTTATTGGACGTGTACACTATCAGCACTTTACTCTGCTTTTTAACTAACACTTAAACTAACTCGAAAGGTTTAGTCCTCTTGAGCCGTCTAACCAACAACGCATTGTCGAGGAGCTGGATAGCCTCTACGTTCACATGATGAAGAAGTCGCTGTTCATGACTTCTGGCGTATTTTATAATAGTCTCGCTAACTGTATCCATTTCCAGGTCTCTATGGAGGTCACAGTTTCTAAAGTACCAAGGAGCATTAACAATATTTCTCAGTACTTTATTCTGGAAGCGCTGAATGATGTCAATATTGGTCTTTCTGGCACAACCCCACAGTTGTATGCCATATGTCCATATGGGCTTAAGGATCTGTTTATACAATAGTATTTTGTTGAAAATGGACAGGGTGGAATGTCTACCCAACAGCCAATACATTTTGCTGTACTTGAGTCCAAGTTCTTCACGTTTTTTTTACGTGGGCTTTCCAGCGTAGCTTAGCGTCCAACGTAATACCTAGGTATTTGGCTGTGTTAGCATATGGTATTTGTGTACCATTTAAACTAATTGGGATATGTTGATTATGTTTATTTGTAAAATTGACATGAACCGATTTGGTTTCATTCAATTTAACTCGCCAGCGTTTAGTCCAGTCGTTTATCTTATTAACAGATATTTGCAGATTTCTTGCTGCTTCTTCGTGGTCTTTGCCTACAGCTAAGATGGCCGTGTCATCTGCAAAGGTAGCTATCGTGTCGTACCTTAAATCAGGAATATCACTAGTGTAAAGGAGATAAAGCAAAGGTCCTAATACACTGCCCTGTGGCACTCCTGCTTTAATTTCCTTTGTTGGAGAGTAGGCATCCTCTTGCTTAATTCTAAAAGCTCTATCTGAAATATATGATTCCAATAACTGCGCATATGGTCTGGGTAAAATTTTTTTAGTTTATACTTAAGTCCCTCGTGCCAAACTTTATCGAAAGCCTGCGCTACATCAAGGAAGATAGTAGAGCAGACTTTTCTTTCCTCTAGCGATCTTTCAATTGTGTCTGTTATTCTGTGGACTTGATCTATAGTGGAGTGGCGTTTTCTAAAACCAAACTGATGTGCTGGGATTAGGTTTCTCTCGTCTATGATTGGTTTCAGCCTTTTAAGAAGTAACTTTTCGTACAATTTTGAAATTACAGGTAATAAGGAAATGGGCCTGTAAGATGAAACTTCGTTAGGTGGTTTTCCAGGTTTAGGGATCATCATTATCTCAGCTACCTTCCATATCTGAGGTACATATCTTAGTCTAAATGAGGCATTGATAAGGTAGGTAAGTTTGACTATAGCTTTCCTTGAAAGTTTTTTAAGAATTTCCCCAGTAATTAAATCAAAACCTGGAGCTTTGTTTGAATTAATACTTTTAATTTCAGCTGTAACTTCTTTTGGAGTTGTGAGTCTGATTTCACTTTCTTCTTGGTTAAGGTTGTCCCAATCTAATGTGCCTTCACCTTCATTTGGTTGAAATGTGCTTGCAAGGTGTTCAGCGAATCTAATAGCTTTCTGGTGGTTGCTTTTTGCCCAACTCCCATCTGTATTCCTTATTGGTGGATTCTGCGGGATCGGTCTTTTAACCTTTTCGTAGCTCTCCAGAGCGAATAATCAGTTTTATTGTCATTTGTTAGTTCATTTAAGTATTCACTGATTGTTTCATTTTTAAATCTTCGAATTTCTCTTTTAAGTTGCTGGGTAGCATTATTCAATCTAGTCTTGTCTATTGGAGCTCGAGATTGATGCCAGATTCTTCTGAGTCTTCTCTTTTCAAAGACAAGCTCTTTTATATTTCTTGGATATTTGTTACCTTTGGTCTTTGTGGTGATGGTAGGGTATTATCCCATGCAGCTTTTTGTATGTTCTTGACAAAATTTTTAGCTTCAATATCAAGTTGTTCTTCATTTCTTAATGGTGTTAGTAAACTAATATTTTCTTCAAGTTGGAGTTTAAAGCTACACCAATCAGTTAATTTATTAACTAATCTAGGAGGAAACTCTTTATGCATAATGCTATCATTGAATGTGAGAAGAATAGGGGAATGATCAGAGTTCATGTCCCATGCCTCTTCAACGTGTATATAGTTTAGAGATAGATTTTGAATAATAAAGAAATCAATCAAGTCTGGGATTTTCTGTGAATCTGTAGGCCAGTATGTCGGCTTTCCAGTGGACAATACCTCGCATTTTAACTGTTTAACTGCTTCCAGGAGTTCTTTTCCCTTCGTATTTGTTAACCTGGATCCCCAATAGGTATTTTTAGCATTATAGTCACCTCCTATGATGAATCTTTGACCATGGCTATTCAAGAAGTCGAGGTACTGATCTTTTTTAGCGCATGCCTTGGAGGACAATATACTGCTGCAACTACAAACTCATATGTCCTAGTTTTAACATTAACGGCAGTAGCTTGGAATTCTTCTGCTTTATATCCTATTTCTTGGTGGTGCTTAATTGTTTCCTTTATTATAACTGCACTACCTCCTTTGGCTGCGTTTGCAGGATGTAAAGTATGATACACTTTATATCCCTTAAATCTAATAAAAGATTCTCTGGTAAAATGTGTCTCAGAAATGAGACATATATCGATGTTTTCTATGTCGAGGACTAGTTGCAATTCTTGTTTATGTTTCAACAGCCCATTGGCATTCCATTCCATGATTCTTAAACTAGTTGACATTAAGTTTCTTAGGAATAGCTCCTTTAGCGCTATATTCTAACCTTAATATACGCTCATCCATTTTATTTAGTTTCTCCAAAATTTGTTGGAGAGTCTGCTCAATAGATGTGCTTTGTACTTTGTTACTAGTTTTAGTTTCTATATTCTCAGAAACAACTTGGCTATATGTAATTTTCCTTCTTTCGCTTTGGCTGCTCCTGTCTGTTGGTTAATTCTTTGAGGTTGTGTGGGCAAAACAGTCTTTTTACCACGTTTGTCCTTTATTTTTGTATTTCTTTTGCTACAGTGCATCCCCTGTAATTTGCTGGATGCCCCTCTCCACAGTGTACACACTTAGGCTGAGCAGTTTTAGGTTTATCACAGTCCACTGTTAGATGTTTACCAGTACATCTAACGCAACGTGGTTCTTTGTTACAAAATTTTTGCGTATGGCCACTTTTTACATTGCGGTACAAGTCTCAATTTCCTTAGTGGCAGGATTTCTACTCGGACTCCTAATATATCGGTAATTCTGTATATTTTATCAACACTTTCGTCATGTCTAAATGAAAGCATAAACATATTTAACGGTTGTTTGCTCTTATATTTTAGTTTGGGGTAGCTTCAAGAAGTTTATATCCACGTTTTCTCATTTCCTGGACAATGTGTTCTGGTTTTATGGAATGGTGCAGCCTATTGGCCATAACTTTAATTGGTCGGTTCTGCTTATTCTCATAAGAATGCCAGTAGTATTCCTCTTTGTTTAATGCTGCAGAAAGCGTTTTAAAATCAATGTCATCCTGTACATTTATTTTAATATTTTTATCATTAATGACTTTAATTTGTGCATTGGGAATCTGATTCACCATATCATGAAGTTCGTTAAAGTTCTTAATGTCATCCACTATGATAGGTGGGGGTGCTTTCGTTTTTTTAGCTTTTACATCATTAGTGTTATTACCTTGTTCTTGTTTTTGTTGTTGTGGTGGTGGGGTAAGCGAAGTATTCATTTTTCTTTTCTTCCTATTTTTCACACGAATCCACTCTGTCTCACGAGCTAATTCCTCTTCATCGGTGCAATATTCATTTTGTTTCTCCCCTTGTTTAACGTTGTTAGGCAATATTGTTTTTTCTAACTCTGAGTATTTTTTGCTCATTTCTTCATACATTTTATGTATTTTGTTTAATTGAATTTGGAGTTGTTCGGCCCTGTTAACGGCACTTACCTTTTCGTTCTCCGATAATTTCCAGCTGTTGTAAAGTTGTTGTTCGTTTTGCGAACGTTGATAATTTTCTTGGAATAATGCATTATTTTGGTGCATTAATATCGCTTCATTTTGCGATTGTGGTACAGCTTGTTGTGAAAACATTTCTTTACGCGATAAATTT
The DNA here is from genome assembly GCA_030710515.1 of Abscondita cerata. Lineage (NCBI taxonomy): Eukaryota > Metazoa > Arthropoda > Insecta > Coleoptera > Lampyridae > Abscondita > Abscondita cerata. The sequence goes on along the minus strand of JALBCR010002159.1, from coordinate 213,865 downwards.
TACGACCGTATAAAGGTCGCCAGTTATCACTCGCGAGCAATGATAACCGTTTATCTCTTTCGTTCACAGTAATATAACTCTCGACACGTCTTAATCGTTCAAAATTCAAACGAATACTTTTGCCCCGTTAAGTGAAAATAAAATTGCGTTTTAGAAAAAAACCGTACAAATAAAAGCTACAGACAATAGAATTTCCAATAACTTTTTTACTTTAATTTTCTTTGTAATATTGATATTGGTAGAGATATTGTTACAACAATTATTGTCACGTAATTGTTTTATCTCAGTAATAACTTATCGAATCAAAAATAGTTTAAACAAAAGTTATGTACTTAAATTATAATATAATTAAATTATAAACAATTTTTATTTGAAACAAAAATGTGTAAAATAAATACTTTTTTTCTTCCCAGTCTTTTCTCTCAAGTCCCTTTCCGCCATGATTCTTTGTACATGTGTTTTCTATTTTGTTGTTGGTCTTCCGCGTCTTCTTTTTTCCGTTGGATTCCATTTATGAATTTTCTTAGGCTACCTGTCGTCGTCCATTCTCTCTATGTGCCCATACCAGAGTAATGTGCGGTTCTCTAGATTTCTTGTTATAGAAGATTTAATGTCCATTTCACTTCAGATTCTTTCTGTCGTCCATCTATCCTGTCGTGTGATTTGTAAACCATATATGTTTCAATATTTTTTTCTTTCCTCTTTTCTTGTATTTGTCTCACGCAAAATATGTTATCCAGACATGATCGACTTTTCCTGAAACCACTTTGTACTTTGTTTAAGGGGATCATTTGTTGTTCTATCTTATTTTTAATTACTCTTCCGAATATTCTTGCCATAGATGGTATAACGCTTATCCCTCTGTAATTATTAGTCTCTTTTTTATTTCCTTTCTTATAAATTGAAAATATCATGGAGGTGTTCCATTCTGCTGGTATTTGTCCTCCCGCTTCTACTTTTTGAAACAGTTGTGTAATCAGCATATTCATTTTATTTCCACCATATTTTAGAAGTTCAGGTTGAATTCCACTCGGTCCTGCACCCCTGTTGTTTTTTGTTTTCTTTAAAGCCTCTTCTACGTCTTTTATTGAAATCTCTGTGGTATTTGACATTCTGAGTATATCTTCTTCTTGTCAATATTCATCTCTCGTTTTTTGTAGTAATTGTTCGTAGTGCCTTATCCATTGTGTAGGAGTTATAGTTGAGATATGGCTTTTTGTTTTCGTATTGGTCCTGGTATTTTTTAGTACTTTCCACGCTTCTTTTGTTTTATTATATCCTAGATTTGTATCAATATATTTGCACTTGTTTTCCCAATTCATTTGATTCTTCTTTATACTGTTGTTTTACTTTCTGTCTAATATTCCTGTATTAATTCCTTATGTTCTTGATTTGGTTAGATAGCCATTTACCATATATTATCTTTTTTCTATCGATTAGTGTTTTTAGTTCTTCACTAATAAGCATTTTCGTTGTTTATTATTATTTTTTTTTCCAAGCACTTCGTCTGCTACCTTATGTATTGTATTTACTATATGTTCATATATTCCCAATGTCGTATTCTCTTTGTTTAAGTTTAAGTTTAGTTGTTCGCTTAAATTGTTTTGGTATAATTCTTTTATTTTTGTTGTTGTAATAGCTCTACATTATATCTAATTTCTCTGACTTCTTGTAAGTCTTCGTTCTCTATTTTTGTCTCGTTTTTTATATTATTTCTATATCCATTACATCTTCATTTAGCGATTACTAAGTGATGGTCTGAACCGCATTCCAGTTTTCTATATGCTCTTACATCTTTTACCACTATATTTCGTTCCTGTTTTGTTATTACTAAATCTATTATAAATCTTAGTTTTTTTGTCGGTTGTACCTAGGTTTATTTGTGTGCATCCTTGTGTTTGAAAAATGTGTTCGCCACCATAAGTTTATATTCTTTACACAACTGGATCAATCTATCTCCATTGTCATTTTTTGTTTCTTCTCCATATTTTCCAATAACATCGTCTCTGTCTTTTTTACCCACTCTACAGTTTAGGTCTCCTATAATGATTATTTCATGTGCTTTATTTATTTTTTCTATTCTTTCCCCAAGTAGTTTAAAGAGCTTGTCTTTCTTTTCTCTTTTGGCGTCATCATTGAGTCCGTACACTGCAATTATTGTAATCATTTGGCCATTTGCTTTCATTACCATTTCTATTACTTTTTCATTTATTTCTTGCTAGTGTTGGATCTTCTCTGACTATTTACTTCTAATTATTATTGACACTTCTGCCTGTGCTCTCTCGCTTTTATTTACCCCGCTCTATATATGATGGTAGTTTCCTATTTCTTCTTGGCTTTGTCCTTTTTCTCCGTCTCCGTCAATACCGCAACATCTATCTTCATTCTTTCTATTTCACTGAGTACTTCTTCTTGTTTCCTTCCTATTCCTTGTATATTCCATGTACATACATATATTAAAATTATATTTCTTATATTGAGACTTTTTGTGTTGGTTAAAAGTTTTAGCAGTTTTAGCATTTGCAGAATTGCCCCCTCCGTATCCATTGGGCTCCTTCCATTGGAAGTGTGGATTTCCACCCGGAGACTGTTATTTATTAACAGTTTTTCTATTCTGCTAGCTTGTCGGTTTTTACATGGGATGATATGCTAATTCAATCGCCAAAATCCTCTTTCTTTCTCATACGGGCTTGGGACCGTCAACGGCGGAGTTTTTAAATACTTTAAAAATTCGAAAATATGTGTGAGTTAACGGTATTTTTGACTACATAGAATATGCCCAAAATCTAATCAGATCTGCGGAATTGTAAATAAAGTTTTTTATTCAACTTCACTTCATACCATAACAACTAATATTTCCGATATCCCCATTCGTAAAACATTTAAATAATAGATTTTTAATTGCTGAACGATAGATATTTCCTCCTATAAGTTTTTAGTAATTAATTTGTTCTTCGTTGAGTAGAGGCACCCAAAAACCACTATGTCGTTTTTTCAGGCAACGTTTCATGCATCAGAATGTGCACTTCTTCAGGCTTCGGTTTATTAAAAGGAATACATTTAACAGTAAGTTATATACATATACATCATATCCTTAATATATTAATCTAATTATAGGTGATTGAGTCGACTACTTACTTAAAACAGAAAATGGTCCGCCACTTGAATAAGTGTAAAAAGTACATGGATATTAAACAAACACAAAATAAATTATCAATTAAATGTAAATGAACAATTAAATGTAAATAAGTATCTCTCTCTAAGTTCGTGAATCGACACTGATGACATACTCAAAGTAGGTGGTAGGTTAGAACATGATGATTAACATTTGACATCAAGCACCCCATTGTGACCCCATTCACTGCTTTGTTAATCCGTCATGTACACGAACGCCACTTACATGCTGGTTGTCAGACTACCTTATCATTTATTCGACAACGGTTTTGGCCGTTAAGTGGTCGTAATGCTGTACGTAGTATTCTCAGAAAATGTATGAAATGCTTTAAAGCTAATCCTTCATCTATGTCCAATTTAATGGGTAATCTATCACTGTCTCGTGTAACACCTTCTTGTGTTTTTGCTATCTGCGGCGTAGACCGAAAGTTTTATAGCAGCTTTCAGGCGCTTTGTGGTAAGACGTGGTATGTGCAATAACCTATTGTCCGACAATAGATCGAATTTCATTGGCGCGTCAAATGAGTTTAAAAAAATTTACGACATTCTTAATAGCGACTCAGTTCATAATTATCTTGATACTGATCAAATGAAATAATCTTTTATATCTTGTCGTTCCTCTCATTTTGGAGGTTTGTGGGAAGCCTTTGTCAAATCTTTAAAGTACCATCTTAAGCGTGTATTGTCAAGTAACTCTTATAGATTTGAGGAATTCTCAACCATATTAACTCAGGTAAAAGGGATATTAAACTTTACACCCCTAATCCTTTTCTCCACTGACCCAAACACCTTGAGGCATTGCCACCAGGCCATTTCATAATTGGACAACCTCTAAATGCCGCTCCGTAAATTAATGTTACCAAATTACACACAAACCGTTATTCAAGATTCAAGCATCTACAAAGGCTAAGCCAACTAATATGGAGTCGATGGAAAAATGATTACCTACATAATCTGCACCAACGTAACATCTAGAAGTTTCAAAAGGAGTTTAACGCAGTTGATGGAAGTCTGGTTGTCCTCCGCGATAAAAACACTCTACTGCAGCAATAGAAGCTAGGCCGAGTCATTGCTATTCACCTCGGAACAGACGACATCGTTAGAGCTGTCAGTGTTTTAACAAGAAATGGTGTTGTGAAACGCGCCATAACGGAATTAAGTCTATTGCCGTGGAACAATTGAATGGGTTTTGTTGTATTATTTATAGTATGTTTTGATTTAATATCGTAAATGTTTATTTACCATATTTTATACTCTGTTAGTATAGTTATACGAATTGTATTTTTTATTTTTTGAAAGCTAGAGCTCTCAAAGCCGCCGTTCCGTATGTTCCGCATTATCTTCATCTCAGCCGAGAACTTAAGTTTTAGGTGTTATATTGGTATGAATTTTTACGTCATACTTGACGTGTAACCAAAGTAAGATTGCCATTACTATAGTGAGTTAAACGAATCGATGTAATCAATTACAAAATGAAAACTATAATTAAAATATGATAAATAATAGATCAACTACAAATATAAGAATAGTTATAAAATTATTAAAGCTGCGGGTATGTTACTTTTACCACGTATTTGCGTTTACAAACGGCATTAAATTTAGTATTTAATCTAAGTTAGTATTTATTTTTGTTTTCTTTTATTATACAATTAAATTTAATGTGTGCATAATCAAATCTTTAATTAAATATATAGTTAAACCATAGCAAAATATAACTTAGAAGTTACGTAACTGCGTGCCTGCTTGTGGTGTGTGTTCACCCATTGTTAATAAGTATCTATGGAGATATTTGGTTGTAGCACTTTATTTATTTTTTAGACTAGAAAACCTTACTGTAAGTAAGAACAAACTGCTAGTAATAATATAATAAAAATTACACTGTTTAAGCTGTATACCTCTTAAACTAAGAGCGGTGGGTATTTCTAATAATAATGTTCTTACTAAATTTTAGTTTATCCTTCTTATGTAGAGAGGGGTAATAAAACTCTTTCACTGTTATATCTTGATCGCGACGTATCGAAAACGTTCCATTTATTTAAATAAATTGCAGTGTTTCCTTCCCTCACGCATTGGATAAATTGCGGAAAAAGTTGTCGTTGTAATATGGTAATGACAATTAAAAGACAAAGTTAACAGAATAATCACACCACACGATAAAAAGTTTAAATTTAAATTTCAATTATGACAATGATAAGTGGATGTACAAATATGCAACACACGAGCCTGCTTTAAATATTGCCGACGTTTTAGGTTCGATAGAAAATTAATCTACGCCGTCCTTGTAAATTACTCTGCCAGTGAGTGGTGCGTTTTAGTAAAAAGATTTTGCACAAAGTGAATGACGCATCAATTACCTAATACCTTATCTGTTGTGTCAAAATTGACATTAAAATGTCCTCTACTTTACATAACAAAGCAATTTTAAATTGCCTACTAAAATTTACAAAAGATAATTGTACAATTGCAAACAAACATCGTGAATCACTCGACAAACACGTATTCCTTTTTGGAACTGTTCGCTAGTTCTTAACAAAACACATTAACATAGTATTTGCACCTGAATAAGGAATAAAACAAGATATTCAGTCTCCCATCTAAATATTGACTTTTGAAAATGGCGACTGGGTATGAAATTCTTAAATACCAAAGATATGGATAAACTAACACCGTAAGCAGGGTGATTGTAATAATTTGAAATTTGTTATGTGACCAACTACTCCAAATCTAACAACATTTTTTAAATAATGGCCACTTCCGGATATAAAGAAAATACTATGTTCATTAAAATACATCATACTGAAACATGATATGATGTTCAATTTTAAAAACTATGAAACCATTGAAGATAAATAAAAGTTTTTTTGTGTTTTGATTTTGGGAGGTTTTCAGTTGGTATTTTTACATTAACGTTTTCACATTTCTATCTTTTAACACCGGATTCTCGCGCTTTTACTCTTACGTCTTGGCGTTTCAACATTTTAACATCGAGTTCTCTTATCTCAGTAATAATCTCCTCTGCCTTGTTGTTTTCATTTTGTCCTTCAAAAATGTTTACACACAAAATCACTGAGTTTGTTTTCTAGGTATGTCGGTACTCTTACTCGCGGTGCTTGAATGTCGGTACGTGATATTTTGTCCACTTCAACCGGACGTTTCACAAACAGTTTTTTTATTTAGAATGCAGATAATTTTATTTTAACGTTTACAACTAACAAACAAATTCTATTCACCACCAACTTAATTGAATTAAATAAAAGACTTCGTCTACAAAAATAAAAATAATTCTTTTCTTAATTGAAATTAGATTGGTACCAAAAATTCGTATCTTAATTTTATTACGTTATCAATGATTGATTTGAATTAACACTTACTATAAATTTTTATTAATAAATTTTGGTTTCTAAATTTTTTTATTTAAAATAAACTTTTCCAGTGAAATGTGTATCAATAATTTGTTTTTCAAAGTATTATTACTTCTAAACCGACCAAATTGTACTAAGGTAAATTAATTTAAATTATCATATTTTTACCCAAAAAAACTAGCCCTGCAGTATGACCGATTCATTATCGAACACCTTGTATAATAATGGTAAAAAACCGGGTTTTTTTAATTATTCTTTATTAGTCATTAGGAAAACAGCGTGATATCGAACATATAAAAAAATCGCCATGAATTTGCTTCTTGTTTTTGTACAAAATTGAACCAAAAAGCTTGGATGATAAATGAAATTATATTTAAATAGTTATTCCAATTTGTTGGACTGTAAGAAAAAAATCTTGCTGTTTTTACATAACGCTGCATCTTTGATGAATATTAATAGTTATTTGTATCACTAGGCCAGAAACTGACCTTTTGCAAGTTCAAGCAAATTTGTTAAAACATTATTATATGCTAAGACATTCTTGTTTGGTAATGCCATTTGGCAGCTGTCAACACGGTGTCATTTTAGCAAATACAAAAATACGTTTTTTTTTCAATATTTGTGTCTAAAAGGCCTATAAAATCCCTCAAAATGAGATGTAAAAGAGTACTGCATCGTAATATTTACCCATTCCAGAATGAGGATTGTGCTGATCTCAATGTCATAATATGGCCTATATTTAGTAATTATTTTGCCGGCCGAAGCTAAGAAAAGGAATGTTTCTAGCCGCTTTTGAGTAATGCAAAATCAGTCACTATGGACGAAAAGCCAAAAAATTATGTTTCGTCCACTACATGCAATCTCACATTGCCAACTATTAGACCAGGGCATTATCAAGAATTTTAAAACATTTTATATAACATTAATTTTGAAATATTTTTTATCAAAAATAGACAGCATTAACGAATTATGAAAAACAATGGATGCGACGTATTTTGTTAAAATGATTAGAACCAAGTTTCATCGACAACCATAAAAATTGTTTTTGAAACTTCGGTTTTCAAGATAATGAGTTTTATTACAGTCAATGCGAATTTGGCGCGAAAGGTGAATTACCTTTGTTCCTACTTGCACACATTGATAATTGAGAATACAATAACGACAGAAAACGACAGATAACGATAATACTGATTAATTGTGGCTTTCCAATTAATTATTAGACCTTCTTTTAGGGATTAGGCCTTTTTGTTCGATTGATGAATCATCCTTAGAAGCCTAACTCCTAAAAGTAGGACCAAAAATTGATTGAAGACAATACTGATATTTCTTTTGGTTTCGACGAAGAAACAGTAGCATCTGAAGAGGAAAATGTAACATTTACACGCCACACCATATTCTGGAACTATTTTAACATAAAAATTAATAGTATTATTAAATATAATTTTTTTTTAATATTAATTCTGCATTGAATATGTATTTCTGTTATTTTTTTCTTTTTTTTTTGGTCCCTCAAGGACGATTTTACTAATGAATACTAGAAAAAAGATGTTGAAAGGTGTTACCCACTAAACAATACCTGTATCTTGTAACATTTGAACAAAGTAAAAAAATTAACGTTTGATTTTAACATTGGTTCTACATCACATCAACTTTGTTTATAAAAAGAATAATTGAACTTGAAAGAAAATTACATTACAAAAATATAATAAGTTGAACATTTGTTAAAGATTATTAGTATGACATTACTAATTTATTTTTTGTGCAATATAGTTTAAAAGCTTTTCACGCTGAACTCCACATCGTACGATACTAACATACTGCAGTGATTGTATGATATCGTAATTGTAATGTATAGATGTAAATATAGACATAAGGTCTAGTAGTAAGATAGAAAGATATATCTAGCATGTAGAGAAGATATATCGATTTTTGTGCGTACGTGATCGAGTGTAGTGAAAGTGGGGAAAGAGAGACGCTTTCGGGCCGTAGAGAATGACGGACGTGTAATTTTGAGTCTGCGCAATAAAAATGAATGCGCAATGTTCTTTGCCAATTTAAAAGAAGTGTTGTGGTTATAAATAATTAACCCAGTTATTAACAAACAGTATTAATATAAATTTAATTTTACATTTATTTTTGTGATCAGTTGCCATTTGAAATGATAAAATGTTTGATAACCTTTGTTGTCAACTTTGGAAATTTGTAGTAGGCAATTTTCATTAAAGAAATGTTAAGTGTTATTTTTACATTAAAAGTCCAGGGCTTTGATCAAAAAAGAAAAATTTGGTCAAAAGTAAATCGCATAAGAACAGGTCATTCAAAATGCAACTCTATGTTGTTCAAATGGGGTGCGATTTCTAATTCAAATTGTGACTGTGGAAACGAACCAGAGACCGTTACACATATTGTAGAGGATTGTCAATTAACGAAGTTTAAAGGAGGGTTTCCAAACATTCATAATTGAACGGATGAAGCAATATTATGGTTTACAAATCTAAAGGACATCTGAAGTTCAGCAATGTTTTGCATTCTTGTCTTGATTATCTGTTTTTCCATTATTTTGTTTTGCTATTTCTTTAACCTACTATTTTTTTCGTCATTGTCATGACTGGCGCTTGGACCGGTCCATTATATGTCGTCATGCAATGGCTGTGCTGTTATTTTTATGTTCTTATTTACCTTCTATAATGTTTACACACTTAATTAATATTTTACATGTGAATACTAGGGTGGGTAAGGGTGGCATGTTTAGGTTTTAGTGGTTTGTCTAAACCTTAAAGTAAATGCTTTGCCAAGACGAACTAATCCACTATTGCACACGGTTTTGTCACCACACTATACATGTTTATACTGATCTTCTGGGGCACCATACATAACACTTACATCACAAAACAATATTTGTATAATATACCATACGAATAAATAAATAAAACGAAATACATATACAGTAATAGCACAGTGTATTTAAAGTTGCACCTAGACATCAGATTTAGAAATAAAATCTGCCATTAAGGTATGAACTATTATTGCATCAGGTTGTATCAACCTGCCACGGTGTAAATATGGGTTCCACGATTTTTAAAGTGTCATGTGTTTTGAAAACGTATGTGCATACAAATTTGATATATTGTTATGTACTTATGATTTGTTTATGGTTACAATGAATTTGTACATAACTCAACATTTTTATGAATATTTTTAAACTTGTGCAAATTTTATTAAGTTAAATAATTATTTTTAAATTTAATCTAAAGGTCAATATAGATAAAAAATATTAAAAACTCTAACTGCTTTACAATTATAGTTTTTCAAAACTCTAAAATACATTTATCGAAAAAATAAATATTTATTATAAAAAATTATTAAGAATCACTGTGGTAAAGTGGAAGCCCGCGTGACGTAGCCATAACTGCATTAAGTTTCCAAGATAGTCGACGATGCTCTCTATCTAAGCCAGATATGACGTCCAACCTGATTACGTTTTAATTATTCGAACAGAAAACCGTAGACACCAGAAAAAGGCGTCCACATAAAAATTATTTTTCATGATACGCGAAACGTCAGGATTAGAATATTCGGACTCAATGTCTGATTAGTGTAAACCACGAATGACTAAGAAGAGCGCCCTTTTCATTCTAAAGATTGTAATGTTTTGATGGAGAGGATCTTAAAATACGTACATTGGTTATGCTCAATCAATACTTGTCGATACATCATTTTGGTGTAGCAACAGTAACAAACAAATCTTATTATACTCTTGGATCTACCATTTAAATAACATTCAATGCATAACCGGAAGTGGTGGCAGAAGAACCATTAAAAGCAACGCAAAGCTCAGTAGTAGATTCAACACTTTATGGTAACAAAGGTAGTAAGAAATGTCGTCAAAATTAGAAGTCATATGTCCCTAATCTTCATACCCTTGCTTAAAATTAGTGTAATGCGACATTCCAGGGAGAGAGATTTTGGACAATGTTTTAGGATTCTCTAAGACATGCAATAGAATTTTATAAAGAAATTAAAATACAAATCTACTATGTGTGTTTCTAATCAACTTTTGGACAAAATGTTTTTACATGCGTTTTCTTTGGAAGAAGAGACCTTGTTTTGGGGGTAGCTTTTGAGCTCCCAAAACTTAGGACTACGATTTGGAAGACCGTCTAAAACGCTTAAATGACAACGAGAACTAGATTAGAAACCACCCATCCAAAACGAGTCTTTTGGAGAGTAAATAATTGCTAACCTAATTGCAATTGACAATAATAAGGAAAACGGGAGGCGGATGAGCATATCGGTATTACAGATTTATTAAATTGTGAGTCAGACAATTTAGAATTTGCAATAAATTATGATTTATATAAATGTTGGGCATAGTGCCAGTTATTTCTTCTAGGATCAAGCAAGAAAGCTTAATTTGGAAAGTAGTATGGTGTAAGCGTACAATTTTGTGTCATACTTTAAACAAATAACAGAAAAGGCTTTACTTAAACCTGAAACAAGATTCAATGGGCAGATTTATAATTTAAGTATGTATGAAGCAAATAGTGCGTTCAGTACGGTTAGAATCGAGAACCTTAGCGGAAGTTGTTGGTAACAGTTTTTGTGCAAAATAAGAAAATCGTTTAGTTGTTCGGCAGTGGTATCTACAAACTAACAGGTTTTGGCTGATGATCCAAAGTAATTAAAAGTCGGGTCTAATCGGCAAAACAGTGTGACATTTGAACTTACACGTTTGTCAAGTAAATTTAGAAGAAAATTGAGCAACAAAGTGATCTTTATGGAGACGATTAAAACAAACTCTGACATCTATTCAACTTCCTATTGTAGAGTATTACTGATCATATAATATATTAATTTCTAGTTGAAGATCTTAAGCATGTGCTTCAAGCTGTGCTCATGTGATTTCAAACATCACCAATTCTTTGGTACTAGCTCTTCTTTTCTATTTTGTGGAAATATAAAATCCACAAAACCTCAATAATGTTCGTCTAATTATCATTCTACATACAGTGAGTTGAAAAGTCTGGAACATCTGTAGAGTGGTTTACTTTCCGGTTATTAATATACATCGATTCTAATGGAAAATAGAAAAAGGTTCGAGTCTTTAATGAGATTATTGAAGTTCCATGTGAATAAATTTAATGGTAGTAGTTGAAATGACATCTTTCGATAATTATCTTTTGCAATTTAATCTAAAATGGTTAATTATTTTAACGAAAACCTAGTGAATTAATATTTTAACTATGTCTGTCCTATCTCAATTGTTCAATTCGTAGCAAAATTGAAAATAAATTCTGAGAAACGCAAAGTATTCCTCAAGATGCGGTCGTCTATTACAAGAAATACCACATCTTTAACTATAATTTTGTTTGTGATGGTGCATTAAGAAAAACGTTGTTGCTTCGCTTGTTAATTACGTCCTTGTTTACCCAAGAATTAAACAAAATGACTAACAACTACAATTCCGTAAAAATGTTATGGAAATGTGTCATTGCATTTAAGAATTTTACAGACAGATTATTTTTCAGATGAAGGTGCTTCTTGTTCAAATGGTACTGGTAACCAACAAAACTCGATTTATCCAAGAAGAATCCCACCTGTTAACGTTTGGACTAGGATATTTTTTTTACAGTTTTTGCAAAACAAACTCTTTAATTTTACTTATAGAATTGTTTCTAAACGAAGAAGAATCAGATTTACCAGAAGCTTTCAACATAATGGTGCAGTTTCGATAATATATTTTTGAATACATAAGTTGTTTTGGGTTGCTGTATTTGAAGAAGAGAATCAATAGATTTTCTATTATGTCTACCTGCTGGTCTAAGTTCAGAGATGCTGATTTTTTTGGTACGTTTGTCTTATTTTGCTACAAAGTCCATCCTTATTTCTTGGTCTCGTTTAATAAACGGGTTTTTACATCGAAACGCCCAACAGGCCAAAGTTTAATAAGGTTGATTCATAGTATCTATCGCATATGAAATTTTAGTCTAACCACGAAGAATTTTTGAATTATGAATAGAAGCACAATCTAGATACAAATACATATCATTTTGCACTTAAGTCGCAGATCTTCAATTGTATCCCAAAATCGCCATCAAAGAACTAATCGCTCAGGTCACAGATTAAAATCTCACATAAGACATTGATTTTCTGAGAATATTGGAGTAGTATCTAGAGTTTTGAGACGATCGAACCTAATTAGTGTGAATTGAGCCAAATCAGTAAACATCATTTTTTTTGTCTGTAGTTTCGAAAATCACTTTGAGCTTAATATCGATAGTCTAAACTTTTATTATTATTGCCTTTTTCTTATGTATGACAGAACATAGGTTTACAAGATTTTATTTTGTGACGAAACATTTTCCGATTTTATACTTTCTTATGTTCAGTTGAGACGACAAATTTTGATTTGTTGCGAACATGTCGTTATCGAATGGATGCAAGTGTATTTCACGAGGTTGATCATTCTGATAAATTTTAACAACACTGCCACTTTCATTAAAAAGAGCACTTACGGCGGTTACTCACCTATGGGTAATGAGAGCCATTGGAGATGTCCTAAGTTAAACTCTCCAGCAACTTCTCTGCTGCTTCGAGCGTGATTCCAAAGTTCAATTTATTAAATTATGTATGTAGTAGGACGCTAACTTGAATGAATTCACCATATCAAATGACAAAAAGCACTTCGACAAATGTCTTGTGACATAATTAGATTATACCTTTATGTGCAAATTTTCAAAAAAATAACAACTTTTTCAAGACGAAAAATAGAAAATGATAAACTAAATTTCGGAAATATTATAAACATTCCTGAAGTAACTGATCGTCTTTATAAATTAATTAGACTAGGGAAACCATCATGTAATTCTAGGACAGTAAAGGCTATATTTTCGGACAGTTATTTCGCTAAACAAGTGCAGATTGCATCCCGAAGTTTAAACGACGGCACTTTGAAATTTAAGCAAGATCGTACATTGTACCAATGAAATGAACTTCGTATGATACATTAGAAAAACGTAAAAGTGGAGGTGAAACAAATTTGGCAGTTCGGTTTATTAATTCAGTGCCAACAATTGTTAATACTGATCGCAATCAAAAAAAGTGAATAATGGCAACTAACTTTATCTTTATTTACATAAAGCTGGAAGACTCAAAACAAAACTTAAAAAAATTTAGCCGTAATGTAAATGTATCTTGTTATGACATTATTATAATTGTAGAAACATGGTTTGACAATAGTGTGTCCGACAGTGAATTAAATTTAAAAGGATTTGATATATTTAGATATTACAGAACCGATATTTCTAGTGATAAAAAACGAGGAAGTGGTGTAATGGTGGCTGTCAAAAAACCTTAAAGCTCATCGGGCCAACATATCCATTATTGATATTGAGCAGGTTTTATTTGTATTAAATTAAAAATAATAACCTAATAGTTGGAGGGGTTTATTTACCACCAAATTCTCAAATATACAAATATGAAAATCATTGTTTAGCTGTTGAAGAATTAATGGATAAATATCAAAATTCCAAGTTCTTTTTGTTTGGTGATTATAATTTACCCTCATTCCAGTGGTTTAATGATGAATATGGTGTTTATCAACAGTCAAGTTCAGATAACTATCTATCCAATATTATAGCGGACAGTTTTGGTAACTTCAACTTTAAACAACTGAATTTTATTCCTAATAAGCAAAATGTTTTTTTAGGTCTAATGTTTTCAAATATTAAAAATGTTATTATATGTAAAGCAATTGACAGTATGTGTTTATCTTCTATGCATCATTCAGATTACAATGCTACAATAAATCTATCTATAGTTACTAATAATATTAAATATGCCAAATATGTGAAGAACTTTAATAAAGCGAATTATATTGCTATAAATGACGCTATTTCTAGCATAAATTGGAGAGAATGTTTACAAAACTGTGATATAAATTATGCTATAAATCTATTCTATAATGTCTTAGATAAAATTATTGATAAGTATGTGCCGAGTATAAGAATCATTACTACTTCGTATCCAAAATGGCATAATAAAAGTTGATATCACTACTGAAATTAAAGAAAGAGCTTCATAAGAAATTCAAATAAACTGAAGTAGGTTAGATTACAATTTCGTCAAATATCTACCATAACAATGTAAGTGTTTAAATACTCAATTACATAATAATTATGGGAGTAACATTGAATCTAATATTTAAAAAATCCTAAATTATTTTGGAAATTTGTTAGTGATAGTAAAAAATCAAATGAATTGCCATCCCATATGATTTTTAATGATTCACACAGTAATGATTTATGCAAATTAGTTAATTATTTGGCTGATCATTTTCATAGTACATATAATGAATCACCTAATGTTATTGGTAATGATAATGCGAACATCATTGAAACGAACACTTTACTTGATTTAAACTTTAAGTTTGATGTTCCTTTACAAAATGTTTTAATGAAATAAAAAATTTAGAAGACAATAACTCCATTGGTCCGGATGGTATTCCAAATTGTTTTTAAAACAATGAATTTATAGTATTTCTATTCCTATACATATTCTTTTTAACAAATTCCTTTCTGAAGGAATATTTCCGAATTTATGGAAATCGAGTTATATACAACCAATCATTATAAGTGGCAGTCGAAACAATATGTGTAAATATACAGTAAGTATACAGTCATTAATTCCAAAATTATTAGATAAAATAATGAAGTCACATTTATCTGTATTCAGTAGCAAAATAATAATGGACGAAGAGCATGGGTTCATCGAAGGAACATCCATATTAACAAATTTGCTTGTTTTAATAATTATGTACTTAATGCTTTAGAAAATCATAAAAAAATTGATTGTATCTATGCAGACTTCTCAAAAGCATTTGATAAAGTTAATTGTTAATATAAAAGTTAAATCTAATTGGGTTTCCTAAGCAAATAAGCATCTGGCTTGATAGTTACTTATCAAATAGGGTACAATATGTTAGAATAGAACACATAATTTCTAAAAAGTTTATGTATATTCTGGGGTGCCTCAAGGGTTTCACTGTGGTCCTTTTCTCTCACTTTTATTAATGACATTAAATCCATTTTGAATAATTGTAGTTTTTTATTATTTGTTGACGATTTAAAAATGTTCAAGGCTATAAATCACATTAGTGATCATTTCGAATTACAAAATTGTTTAAATAGATTATCTGATTGGTGTAAAAGAAATAAATTATCATTAAACGTTGAAAATGTATGCATATGACTATATCTAAGAAACAAAATCACTAACTTTCAAAATCATTACAATATTGATGGTTTTATTCTAAAAACAGTAAATAGAATAAAAGATTTAGGTGTTACGTTTGAATCACACTACAGTTTTAATAAACACATTAAAGAAAACAAATGAATCATTAAAGTTACTAGAGTTTTTAAACGAATTGGATCAAATTTTAATATTAGTACATTAAATATTCTTTACACATCATTAATTAGAACAAAACTTGATTATGCGTGCGTTTTATGATGTCCACTTTACAGTAATATGATAAATTTTTGGAGAAAGTTCAGAAACGCTTTAGTATGTTATTGCATTTTAAAATGAATATTCCAAGGGATTAAATCATATATCACGAAATACTCTTTTTAATAAAGTTGCATAGCTTGTCTAAACGGAGGTTAGAAATGGATATGATTTTTTATATAAATTATTAAATGGATGCATTAATTGTCCAAGTTTATCAGAATGTTTGAATTTCTATGTACATTCATGAAATTTAAAACTTGAAAACCACAATTTCTGTAAACAAAAGTTTGCACATTGTGAAGCGGGTTTAAGGGTATCATTTACAATTCTCACAGGTAGTCTCAGCAGGGGTTATCTTATGAGGACTGTAGAGAATCATTACACTAAGCACGTTTTAGAAATAGGTAATTACGTTGCTTACTTAATTTTTTTTTTTTTCTTTAAAGAATATATTTGAAGGTATCGCTAATTAAACACCATAGCTCAATTAATTATCGACAGAGCCCCCAAAATTTTTTTTTTTTAGAAATGTTTTTTTTTTTTTTTTCTCTCCCCCCCCCCCCCCCCCCCCCCCCCCCCCCCCCCCCCCCCCCCCCCCCCCCCCCCCCCCCCCCCCCCCCCCCCCCCCCCCCCCCCCCCCCCCCCCCCCCCCCCCCCCCCCCCCCCCCCCCCCCCCCCCCCCCCCCCCCCCCCCCCCCCCCCCCCCCCCCCCCCCCCCCCCCCCCCCCCCCCCCCCCCCCCCCCCCCCCCCCCCCCCCCCCCCCCCCCCCCCCCCCCCCCCCCCCCCCCCCCCCCCCCCGCTTTTTATTTTGAAATTTCCCGCCAAATGATGCTAATAGGGACATCATTTTTTTCTTGCATTCTTAAACACTGATTAATTTAAAACATTTTCTCTTCTATCAACTCCATAATATTACCTAAAACACAACAAACCCACAAAAGGGAGGACAAAAATAAATAATTTTTTCTCGCATAAGTTTGTTCACCGTTTTGTTTAGATTCGTCCAAACCTGCAAACGCATTCGCGCGCATTTTCTTTGATGTCGGAGAAAAAACCGACAAGTTGCGGGAACGCCGCAAACCGTTCGTGGAACAATCAAGACTTGCAAATCTGTTCTAAAATTCGTACGTAGCACCGTCCAAATTAATGTTCCGATTGCCGTTCGGTTCGTTGTTCTGTTTGTTCCTCGGTTTGTTGTTCAGGTGTGTACGAAGCTTTACAATAAGCATATTAATATGAACTATATCTTATGAAAGGAGAGTTATGTAACTATAATTAACGACTTAACGTTACGTTAGTAGATTCCATTTACTATTTACACATATTTTCTTGGAACATTCGATAATTAACTATCGGGATATGATGACCCTATACTTCGCAGGTTGTGCGCAACTGGATACAAGCAAATAACTTGGAGCTGTTACCCTGGCCAACAAAAAGCCCAGATTTTAACATTATCGAAAATGTTTGGGCTCGAATACTTGCTGTTATCCGAAGACAACAAGGGCCAAATTTTATACCAGTAAACCGTAATGCACTAATTGCAGCCATTGATACCGCATGGGAAACGATTAATATTAATTATATTGATACCTTGATAGCGTCAATGAGCAGACGCCTCCAAGAATGTATCAATAATAATGGAGGTCACACCCATTATTGATTTCTTATATTTATTTATAGTAATACCTTTATTTAAAAAAAACGTTTTCATTTAATTTTAAACTATAACTTGGTATCTTAATTATAATTATGTAATAAATTCTTGTCAAAAACTAAATATATACGTTGACAATAAGAATTGCCTTAGTTTTTATTTTCACTTTTTATATTAACTACAGAAAAAATGAAACGTCATAAAATATACATTTTGTAAGGACTAAATATTATGAATAGAGAGTTTAATGATTTTTTAATAACTTACAATAATTAGTAGGTTAGATTTATTTAAAAATAAGTAATAATCAGTCAACCCAAATAACCATGTTTAGTTTTTGATTTAATTTAAAAGTTATTGCTTGTAGACGTTTTTAAATCAAAATTATTTCTAATTTTATTTTGTAAACATTTCCTAAACAAAATTTTGATTCGATAATTAATCGAGCTATGGTGTTTAATTAGCGATACCTTCAAATATATTCTTTAAAGAAAAAATTAAGTAAGCAACGTAAATTACCTATTTTCTAAAACGTGCTTAGTGTAATGATTCATTCTACAGTCCTTCTATAAGATAACCCCTGCTGAGACTACCTGCTGTTAGAATTGTAAATGATACCCTTAAGCCCGCTTCACAATGTGCAAACTTTTGTTTACAGAAATTGTGGTGTCCAAGTTTTAAATTTCATGAGTGTACTGTTAAATAAACTATAACAAGATCAAATTATATTTTTCGTTTAGGTTTCGCTGCAACTAATACGGATATTATTCTCCGATGATACGGATGATGTGACAAGCTAATATTTTTTTGTAATGATATCAATTTTATTTTGCCGTTGTTGAATGCTTTTGTTTTAAATTTAAGGGGATTATCTAAATTGGCAGAAAATGTTACTCTCGTTTTAATGATTTATAAATTTATTTGCATAAATTTTTTTTGTTGTTACATAAATTAGATAGTTAGTTGTGCTTATTATACTTATACATATTGTTATGTTTTCTAAAGAAGGCGGTTGCCGTTAATATATTAATAAATAAATAAAAATGATTAGTCTATGTGAATTCAAAACTACAGTACTACCTGGCAAAAACTGTAACGGATCAAAATTTTATTTTAACAATCTTTAAATATTGTACAGTATACCTAAAGTTCTTTGCGTACAAACTAATGAAATTGATTTGTATGCCAGTATTAAAGTGATTTTTTATGATAACATGATGTAATTAATGATGTTGTATAATAAACTTCCTTTTTAATAAAACATCATACTTAAATCGTCTTTCTTTCTTTGAAACGTTTCCTTTACAAGTGTTTACGTTTTCCTCAAATTTTAGTAGTGATAGTTGTACATTTACAAAAAAACTCTTGGTGGCGCTCAAATAACCCCAGTCTGACTAGTGATAAGGACCTTTGAGTCATCTATAAAGATGATAAGTGAGACATATTTTTATACCCACTCATCTTTGTTCAGTTCTTTTACGACAACTGTGTTGCTTGTTGAGTTTTCATGACAATAACATAGCTTCTACTTGAAATTGTTCTTAGCTGAATTCTTCATTTCAACAAACAAAGCTATTTTAAAAAATTAATTTCAGCAAAGTAATTCCAAAAAAATTTTCTTACTACTCGTTATTTTAAAAATAAACACTGGGGACTATCGTACTATTATTGTTACATTTACTTTAAAATAGTAAACAATGTGTTCTACCACCACTATGTAAAATACGTTGTTGGCCTCTTGACGTGTAAACGTCAAATTAACATTGAAACTACAAACTCTAAAACGTCATGATTACGTACAGTGCACGGACAGCGTGCCTAAAATTCAAATAAGTTCGCCCTTAAAGGTACATTTGTCAATAAAATCTTTTCATAGAGCAAAAATATGTTTACTAAATCAACAATTACACAACTTTTTACTGTTAAATGGTAAAAAATAATGTGATTTGGAATATTTTTAGTTTTCATGTAAATGATTAGCGTCATCTTATGTATTGTAAATTACAGTTCACTTCGACCGATATTGACAATTGACAGCAAAATATTTGTTAATTTTTACCATGTTAAAAATCGTCGGTTAAATTTAATACAAATATTATGCGTTAAATCTTTACAACTTAATAAATTTTTTTATTTTGGGTCGCTTACAGAGCTATAAAAGCACCCAAATGAGTTATTTATAGAAATTTGAGTTCTTTATAGAAATAGAACAATTTTTATTCGAACGGTGGTAACCTGATAACGATCCAAGCTGTCATTACGTTCGGTGTGCATTGGTTTAAATCGTAATTAATTTTCGGTAGAATTATTTATCTACTTATTTTTATTTCCACTTATTTTTTAATGAAACATATAACAAATGTACTAGTTAAACTTAAACTAGCATTTTTAAGAGAAAGCCAAGTTTAATGAAAATATTGCCACCTTAGCAATTACACTTCAAAATTCCTAAATTAAAAAACTCGCAAAATTTTATTTTAAAATAAATCTGAAAAGCCAAAATAGAAAAAATAGTATAAAGAATTCGTTTCAGAAGACATTTTATAAAATGCGTGTTCTGAAACTAGTTCTTTAATATACTATAAAGCACTGCGTTAACGTGTTGTGCTTTAAATTTTGCGCTGTAAAATTTAATTTTCCGCACGCTAATGTAAATAATTATTTTAGTCTACTGAACCGTAAAGCTCATTTTCAGTTGTTCATACTTGTCGAAACTTGATTTATGGCTGATTTATCTGTTATTTGGAAACGTTTTAAAATTATCCTGTATAAAATTCGATCAATTGATTTTAAAAAATTTACTTTACACTATAGTCGTTGATTGAAATATTGGTATTTCAATCAATGCTATAGTTGACGATAATGTACAGAATGAGGGCACATTTATTTTTTGTTGATGATGATATTGATGGCGCCATCTATATGTCAGTTAATCAAATGAACTGACACGTATTAGGTGGTGTATGTGAAAATGGTTAAACTGCCAGGACTACTTAAAATCAGTGAAATAATTAAACATTACACAAACTTCGCGTGAAAAGTGGTTTAACGGCGCTCCAGTTAATAAGGAACTCGCCCTTCGGGATCGTTTGTCCTGCGTTTTCAACAATTTGCTTATGTTTCTGGTAGAAAAAAAAACATTTTAGTGTCAAGAAAGTAAAGAATAAAGTTCGTAATGGAAACCTCTTCGACCAGTTTCGGACAACAATTTTTAGTGGTAAATTTGTCTTACCTCCTTTAATCGTTAAATTACCCTAAAGTGAAAGTGTAAATTAACCATACTTTTTGAGACGAATAAAATCTAGTAATATTTTTCGATTTTCATTTGATTTAATTTGTTATTAATTTACCATCCAGCATATTAAGGTATGGCCAATTGTTTAATAAACCGAGCTGCTGACATTAATCAATTACAATTAACTATAGCTAAAATTCAAAACACTTGCCCTTAATAATACGTATAAATATGTTACAGATACTCAATTACCACGTGCAATAAAGTGCAAAACCAAAATACTTCAAATCTTCCCCAGAGTAATTTAAAAGAGATAACTCAATTCTGAAAATCGTGTAAAACGAATATTCACATTTACAGCTCGAAAAACTTTTACCGCTAACTTTTGAAAACGATAACTTTAAGGGTGAGTTAACAATTCAGTTGAAATTTTTCTCAGATATTTAAATTATGCAAACAAAACTAATTTTATTTTTTTTATAAATTAATTTAAAATCTAACATAAAATGTGTTTTAATAAATATTTCTGAAAATTCAATTCACAACAGTTTATAATAAATGTAACATTCTGAAATTGAGTTTATGTTCGTATTACGTTTTGAAATTTATTTTGTGGTTGTAAATAAATATATTAGCTTTAATAGATTTGTGACAACAGGTGGAGGAGAAATTTTATTTTGTAATGTTATTTATATAAATATACCAGATTCAGATTACATAAAGTTAAATTATATTTTGTTGGTATTGTTAAAGATAACTTCCGTAGCGAAAAATATAGTAAACAAAGCTGTTTATTAAGATTGATTACTTTTTATAAAAACAACATCAGAATTTGTTATATAAAATACTGTTTATTCAATCAATATTGTTGAGTATACAAGAAGAACTACCTTGAATTTGACGAATAGGTAATTGTAAAAGCACTCAAAATTTTGAACATCAATGAATGGAATAAACTCGGTGTTGTGGTAGGGAGAGCTCGACTTACTAATTTACTAATTTTTTACAACTGCAGTGCGTTTCTAGCCTCCATGTCGGTTTAATCAGCTCTGCTTCCTTATGAACAAATTTTAACGATGCTAAGCCATCATAGTTTTGTAATGCAGAGGAGATCCATGGTTTACAACTTCTGAATATTTGCTCAAAGTTATTTGTATTGCAGGTTCAGTTAGTTTAGGATACTTAAGTTGCACTCTTAAGTTAGGTTAGTTTTAATTTAGTTTTAGCTATTTATTTGGGTACGGACACAGTAGAATTATAAGAATATAAGAATTCAGATGTCTTTCAGATTTATAGCCTTAATATAACTTCATCCGTTAAATATGAATGATTACAAACTCCTTAAACTTTGTTAATTGATATATTTAAAAGAAATCTTGGTTTACTGGTATTATACAGGGTTTTCAAACTTAAGTCGGCACTATTGCTAACTTTGTTATTATTAGAGCTACAGGGTCGGTTAAATAGGCAAACTAGTAGCATTTGTTTCTCTCATCACTATGAATAAAAAACGAACACCGCGTTCAAATTTTCTATTTTTCAAATGAGACACTCTGTATAGAATATTCTCAATCAATAAAAAATTGAATACTGAACAAAAGTGTCCCATTATTTTTATCCTAAAGTCAAAAATGACAAAGCTAAAGTCAAAAATGACAGAGCTATTGATGATTTTCAAATTGGTTCAGGTGGCTGTGTTAGTTATAACTTTGCCTTATAAAGTAGAAAGTAGCAAGAATATCAGACCCGTGGGTGGTCAAGTACTAATGCCAAGAACGTAGTCAAATTTACTAGTCGGAAAAACCGTTGGTCAGAGCAGATGACGTATGAAACGAAAGGATATGGCTTATTTTAATTTATTCTGTGAACATTAAAGAAAAATTCTAATTAGATGCTCAGAAACGTCCCCGTCTTGGTCCAAGCATTTTTTGAGCCCGCCTGTAAACTCTTTAGTGGCTGTAAACTGTTTGTCAGTAAAACTTTAATTTGACATTTTAATCCTGATGACATTTATACAACAAACGATTGTAGTTTATTAAATCACCACTTTAAACTTATTTGAAAAATCATCAATAGCTCTGTCATTTTTGACTTTAGGATAAAAAATAATAGGACACTTTTTATTAATTATTCAATGTCCTATCGATTGAGAATATTGTATACAGAGTGTCTATTTAAAAAAATGGAATAATTTGTTATAACTCACGAACGCGATGTTCGATTTTATTCTGTTCTCACCATAGTGATGAGAGAAACAAATGCTACTAGTTTGCCTATTTAACCGACCCTGATAAATATTAAATTCACTTGAATTTGTCAATACTAAATATTTTGGTGAGATAAAACTCCTTAAAACTAGTTTCGGCCGTAACTAATTAAATTTAAGGCTATCTTCAGGTATTAACTACAAATAAAGTAATAAAAAATCAATCAATAGATAAAAATACAAGAAGTAAGAACTTACCAAAATTAAATGTGAAACTTAAAATGTTAAAACTGACATTTTAGGCAGAATTTTAAAACAAATTATGGCAAAAGGATTAAGAAACTTTATGTTCAAAACGCATAAAAATGTGAAAAACACAATGGTTTTTGAATATAATTAGCTTATTAATAATATTATCATTTTGTGGTGATAATCATACAACAGAATATTCAAATGATGCAAGGTATATTGGCGAAGCAATAAATGCCCGTTAACATCTCTAGCTATACCAAAACTACTCAAGCTTGCAGCTCAAATACATTTAGGTAAAGAAAATTACGGAGAAACATTTTTAAATTGCAACGTGAAAAGAAAGCACTTCAATTAAAGTTAACATCTCCCAACGATTACTTCCCGAAAGCAAAGCACAAATTGTGACAGCCCAAGTGGACTTAAAAAATAAACCACTAAGAAGCAGTTAAAAAATAAACCACTAAGAAGCAGGAGATATACAGAGGAATACAAACAATTTTCATTAAAATTATATTTTACGAGCCGCAAAATGTTAATTTTAAAGTAAGTTTTAAATTTTTGCCAGCTCAAACTGCTACGTGATCATGGTTAGAGTTATATAAAAAAAGTTAAACAACCCTTGTGCTACATCTTTAAATACGATATGCAAAGGTGAAAAAAAGTCGATAGTATTAAACTGCATAGAAAAGCTACAACTACAATGCGGTGCCAATGTTAGGGCAGTAGTAAAATTTTTGAAACTTAATTAAAAGAATAGATGTATCACCGGAAAAACTATACCTTCTTGTAAACGATAAGAAAATCTATTATTTCTTCGATGTCCCCTATTTATTAAAGTCGATGCAAAATAACTTGATTAAATACGATATAATCTTTAATAACAAAGAAGCATCTTGGAAAGACATTAAAAATTTCTACATGTCAGACAAATCTAAACCGCTGCGATTGGCTCCTAAATCAACTAATTTACATATCACTCCTAATAATTTTCAGAAAATGAAGGTGAAATATACCACACAAGTGTTTAGTGAATCAGTTGCAGTTGGTTTATCAACGTATGTAACTTTAATGCTTTTTGATTTATTTGCATTCCTGTGCTACTTGATTTTTACAAGAAAAATGTTTATTTTTTATTTTTGACTTAAATTTGGCTAGTAGTGGAAAAAATAGTATATACACCATGGTTGTGAAGTCCATTATTGCCTACGTACCTTATTTCGCGAGGGGCGGTAGTTTGTTTGCATTTCTACCTATAATTTTAAACCGCTGCTAGAGTTTAGTCTGATTTTGTATTTCAAAGTGTGAATTTCGTTTTTGCTTAATAAAATATTTGCATATTTTTTAAAAGGCTTTTTTTTCGTAAAAAAAGTTAATTGGCGCAGTCGGTAAGAATGTAAGAAAGATTTGCAAATAATTATTGCATTTTTCGTACGTTTTCGATGCATTCGAAAAATTGTTTTGATCCGGCCCCAGGAAGAATTCCGACTGTACCAACACCGTTGTTTGAGAGGGACAATATCGCCCTAGTAATAGTAATAGCATCGCTGGTTCTAGTGTACGTCCGTTTGCAACCTAGTTCGCCAGGAAATAAAATAAACAGGAGATCAAAAGGTTTCACTTAATCCTGAAACGAGATACACTAGATCGAACAGATTGACACAATAATTAAGCATAAAAAGAAGACAGACAGACTAAATAATAAGCAATCTATACAAATAATAATAATAACGCCATTGCAAGTCTTAAAAATAGTAGATTATTTTACTAGGAGTTAAACAATATCATTGTTGAGCTTAAAAGTTTGCTGGCGAGGCGCTCAACAATTATATTTTTTTAACTCCAAGTGAAACATATTATTTTTTCTTCAAGCGTTTATTGCTAGTTTTCATGTGTTATTTTCAAATTTTCGAAATTCTCGAGTGTTATAGTGACGTTTTATTCTTGACGAATCAAGTTGGTACTTTACTGTACATTCATAATATGACATAACCGAGGTACCAACCTATAATTATTTATCAAAACAAAAGAACTGTTGCTTTTTAATGTTTAGACAGTAAAAAGCGTTTTTAGCGTCTGCCAGTAGTTCAATAATATGCCGTTTTATTGTCGCTTGAAGAAAATAGTAGATTATTTACTAGGAGTTAAACAATATAATTGTTGAGCTTAAAAGTTTGCTGGCGAGGTGTTAGCCGAGACAGCAAATTAAGCGAAACAATTATATTTTTAACTCCAAGTGAAATATATTATTTTTCTTCAAGCGTTTATTGCTAGTTTTCATGTGTTATTTTCAAATTTTCGAGATTCTCGAGTCTTATAGTGACTTTTTATTCTCGACGAATCAAGTTGGTACTTTACTGTTACATTCATAATATGACATAACCGAGGTACCAGCCTCTAAATAGTTGTGGAAACAAAATAACTGTTTTGCTTTTAATGTCTAGACAGTAAAAGAGTTTTTAGCGTCTGCCAGTAGTTCAATAATATGACGTTTTATTGTCACTTGAAGAAAAAATAATTTAATTGTTAGGACACGTATAAAAAATTTTCAAATGAAATTAAAAATGATCCTCACATTTTTTTTTAACTTAAAAAAAATAAATAATGCGTTACGTTTTAAGTTAGAATTGTACTAGTTAGGGACAGACGCATTTGGTTCATATACCAACTCTTATGAGTAATAGCTAGTAAAATAATCAAGTAGAAAAAACTCAAGCAACCAAAAAACTAATATTAAAATCGTCTAAACTTATTTTAAAATCAAAAACGAATTTAACTAAAAACGCTCAACAACCTCAGTCTTCAACTGGATACCCTTTATGATTTCATGTTAGTTTGTTAAACGAGATTCCAACATTATTATGGCGATCCTTCAGAACTTTCTGAATACATTAGAGCTACTGAGGACATTATAGATCAATTTTGGCAAACGAACAATTCTAACGCATATATTAATAAGTTATTATTATCATCAGCTCGCAAACGATTAAATGTGCAGCTTTGGAAGTTGTCACAGGACACTCATTTCATTCGTGGACTAATTTAAAGGAAACTTTAAACATTAGAATTGACCTTACTAGAACGAAACAATTTTTGAAAAAATCTCTCGTTGATTTTTATAATACAATTCGATCACTTTTAGCGATACTGCATTCTTAAATTTCTTTAAGTACGGAACTATAAGCAATCAAAAATTATAAAATACTTGATTCAAAATCACTAGGCCTTAAGACATATTTCAAGCATATTCCCGGAGTCCTTAAGGAGGTCGAAGAAATTAAACCGCTGTCTTAACAAGGCGCCACCTGCTGGGTAAGATAGATAAATAAAACCGACTAACAGAAGATCAAAAGGTTTTACTTAATCCTAAAACGAGATACACTAGATCGAACAAATTCACACAATAATTAACCATAAAAGGAAGACCGACAGTTTGAAAATGTCTATAGTAACAGGAGAGTGAGAAAGGAGAAAGACTGTCGGATGTCGTCACGTATCCTTAAGCAGTAGTCTTGCTTAATAATAAGCAATCTATACGAATAACGCACCGGATTTACAGATAAACTTCAGTAACACAATTCGTAGTGTTAAAGTTTGAATTAAGTACTGTCTGTTAGCAACACTCGGTGTACATAGACCATTTACACACGGAAATTTATCGGGTCAAACATGCAACGACACTGATGCTTAAAAGTAACTTATCTAGTGGGGTAAGTACCTCCCGCAAACTCAAAAGGTTTTTTGACTTCGCGAAAACCGTTTAAATTGAAGCGCACAAGCCCGTATTGAGCCGATTAAAATCTCTCGGTTGTTGAATGTACCACCGAATAGAGTTTTACTTAAAACTAATAGTAGTAGTGGTACACCAAAAAAACGCATTTCGTGATAGAAGCTAGCCACTTGGCACAATTGTTCCTTAGGTTATAAGAATTGATTTTGCCTAGAGCGCCTAAAATTTTTTTTGTGTGGATCCAAGATGGCAACGTTTCCGTCAAAATGGCCGACCTTTTTTCGGAAACATGTGAATTATCGTAAAAACCAAAGTGAGGTATCGATTCCGCATATTTTGTGGATGAGAAACACGAATATAACACTGCTGGGCCGTTATCTAGAGCCACTTTGGCGAAACGAAGGTCATTTTTCAAAATGGGCGACTTATTTCGGAAACGTGTGTGTTATCGTAAAAACCAAAGCATATTTTGTGGATGAGAAACACGAATATAACACTGCCGGGTTGTTATCTAGAGCCATTTTTCAAAATGGCGACTGATAAATATTCCGAATTCTTTAGGAACAAGCTACAAAATTGATCTAGAAGCTAACTGAACGATGTGAATGTTAAATAACCGTTTTCTAAATATCACCGTCTCAATGTACGAATCATTTGGTTTATTAAATTATTAATTATAGGCGTGAGTCGCGTGGCTAGATATATAATATATACTGCAGAATTATACAGTACGGTAAATTAGTTTATGACATTGTATTTTATTTATTTTTAAAGTTTTAACCTTTTGGTTTGTACAATTGCCTATGCATTTCCGCATGCAAGAGTACAGAGAAGGGCAAGTCGTCTACACAAACACATCAATGTATTAAGGAGAAAACACTACAACAAATGTAGTACAACGCACTTGTAAATTTTAGTTTAGATAAG
This sequence comes from Abscondita cerata, assembly GCA_030710515.1. Classification (NCBI taxonomy): domain Eukaryota; kingdom Metazoa; phylum Arthropoda; class Insecta; order Coleoptera; family Lampyridae; genus Abscondita; species Abscondita cerata. The sequence goes on along the minus strand of JALBCR010002159.1, from coordinate 185,811 downwards.
CAGGTGGAAAACAAAAAAAAAAAATAATAATAATAAAGTTAACCCATATTTTACCAACGGTGCGCAAAAACGCACCACTACTTGTTAAATTTTTTTATAAGCAATTAGTATTCCGAAAGTAAATATTTAGTAAGTTATTGTTGTTTTCCAAGGTACATTTAATAACCCTTTTAAGTTAGAACAAAATTTCTATTATTTATATACCCAAAAAATTACATAATTATGATCAAAAATCTTACATTTCGACGCTGCAACTTATTTTCTATATTTTTTACGAAAAAAATTTGATTATTGCTATGGTTGCAATATAAGTTGGATTATAATAAATAATCGATTTGAGTTTTTAAAACATTCGTTATCTTTTCAAATAGTTAAAAAAATACCGGCAAAGTGTGCTGGTGCGAAAACGCACCACTGGTAAAATAAATGAACAAATTGCAAGTCCTAACTTGTTCAATGTCCGTAGTTTACATTTTGTTTTTGGCACTCTTTAGTCGCATTCTGGACTTTACGATGCAAGTAGGTTATTAGTTGTGTTATTAGTGAAGAATACTAGCGAAATGAACAAGTACCTTACCCAAAAGAACTAGAATCTGCCTTAGAAGAAGTTGTTAGAGAGTTACAAAATGATAGACGTAAGTTACATTAGTATTATGTTTATTTTGTTATGACCAAGTTATTTATGAATAGATCAAATTGATGCGGTTTATATACCACCTGATGTTGACGAACTTACCGACGAAGAAAATATAGATGACGATTTGACAATTGTAAATGACCAAAATTGTGAAAATATCGATATTGCGGGAACTTTCGAACTACACGTAAACGACAGTGATGATTATGATGACTCAGACAATGAGACTTTAGCACAAAAGAAAAGAAAACTGAATAGCTGCCAAAAATCTTTCATAACAACACCGAACTGGAAGAAAGGTGATATTTTGTTGCAAAATCAACCAACAACCTGCGAAGACGGCAAAGTTGAAAAAATAAGAAATCAGTTGGAAGGACAATCGCCATTGGATTTATTCTTCTTATATTTTGATAAAGAAGTTGTGGACTCAATTGTACCCTATACAACAAAGTATGCACAGGACAAGAATTGTCATGACTTTGATTTCAAACGAGTCGATTTGTTGAACTTTATTGGAATATTGTTGCTATCAGGCTATCATTCTCTACCACAAACGCAGCTATACTGGTCTACCGATGAAGATAAAGATGTGGAGATTGTGAGAAAGACTATGAGTAGAAACAAATTTTACAACATAAAACGGTATATACACTTATCAGATAACAGCAACCTGGATAAAAATGATAAATTTTCTAAACTTCGTCCGTTTTTGACCTGGTAAATAATAAATATCTACAATTTGGAGTTTTTTCGTTCAGTCTGTCCATTGATGAACACATGGTTCCATATTTCGGAAGACATTCGTGCAAAATGTATATAAAAGGAAAACCCGTAAGATTTGGTTTCAAGTTGTGGTGCATGTGTTCGTCAGATGGATATCTTTACAAATTTATACCGTATGCAGGAGCTAGTAAAGAAAAATATGAGATGGGTCTTGGGGTAAAGTAGTATTTGATTTATTATCAGTTGTCGAACAACCCAACAACCATCAGGTGTTTTTGATAACTTTTTTCATCGTATAAGTTATTTAGTGAAATTACTAACAAAGGATTTTTGCGACCGGTACTATACGGGAAAATAGAACACAGAACTGCCCTTGACATCGACCAAGTCCATTTCAAAATTGGAAAGAGGGGCGTATGATAATGCTTATGATGATAATGGTATTTCATTAGTGAGATGGAATGACAACTCTGTCGTGACTACAATTAGCAATCAATTCAATTCACAGCCAATTTCGGCAGTGAAAAGATATAATCGTAAAGAAAAGAAGGAGATTAGTGTAGCACAACCCAACGTCATCAAATTGTACAATAGGCATATGGGAGGCGTTGATTTACATGACAATGGGGTAGCAAACTACAGAATAAAAGTAACAGGAAAAAATGGTGGTGGCCGTTATTTACCAATACAATAGACAGTATAGTAATAAATTCATGGAAGTTGTATAATTTATCAAATAGTACCAAATGTCACAATTAGATTTTAAGTCTTACGTAGCTGTCAGGCTCCTCAAACTAAAAGATAATAAACCAAAACCTTGTTCATCAAGTGTTCCTATCGAAATACGGTATGATAACGTTGGCCATGTGATAACTAAAGGTGCAGATAAAACTCGACGCAGATGTAAGGTTTGTCATAATCACACAATATTTTTGTGTAAAAGATGTAATGTGCATCTGCACACTGATTCTTTCGAGGCATATCACCATAAGTATTTTTAATGCATTTTCCCAATGGTGCGAAAACGCACCAGCAGTTTTCTCAAAATCTGTAAAAAAATATTTTTTGATGACTGTTTCTTTGTTTTTAATATACGAGTTAATAGCAATAAAGACGTTAAATCGATTTTTTCAATTTTGTATAGTCTTGGTAAAATATGGGTTAATACCATCCGCCTCCCCCGCTAACATAGATATACCACAGCTAGGGTGATCGTCGGACAGCGTCGCGGGTCAGAGAAAAAAGACAGTTAGTGGTGGAACGGCGTCTACTTAACTTATATTCTTTTTTTATGTTTAATACGAATCCCGAAGGGAATCGCATTTGGGCGCCACTGTCGAATTAACGGTAGTCGTAAGGAGAGCACGACAGAAACTCTACTCCGTGTGCAATCTCTAAAGTAAACATTAAACAGCTACGTGACCAAAGACAGAATATTTATTTTACACACAAACAATAACAGCAAAGATTATAAAATTAATAACGTAAGCGCTCCGCGTTAGGCGTGTAACTTATTTCGAGTACAAGTAAAATTTGCGACTAAATTCAAGTTAGGTTATTTTTCGTTTGATTACTCAAAACGTGCACAAATACCTGGTTATATTAATAGCTCGTGTAGCGTCGCTGACGAGAGGTTCCCGACAGGTAGGCGAACGGGTGTATTTTGAACCGGCCCGCTTCACAACAGCGAGTGCGATAAGACGCGGCACGTTGCTCTCCACCAGACGTGAATGTTACAGCATCACCAGGATTATTTATGAGACGTTGTACGTAGACATAGAGACGGAGAGTAAGACGAAAGGGTAGTCCGGAGGCCCGCAAAGTCGTCTACAAAGAAGAAGAAGAACGAACAAGTGTTACAATAAGCTCCTACTCGTGGTGAAGAAAACTTACGGTGACCGAACGTGAATATCGGACAAAAATATCCGTCTGAAGTGCTTCCCGAGGTCTGTTATACCATCAACGGCTAGAAGAAAATGTCGGTTAGCACCGATGGTAATGAAATTTCAGGAATAATTACCCCATGATGACAGCCATAACAGCAAATATCAGGCCAGTTCGACCACCAACAGTTACCGGAAGAAAGTGATCTGAAATCGGCTGCGCGCAAACACAAACGCAATAAAGGGAGCCATGGTGTACCTTTCCAGGACTGGCAAAACTGCTTCGGGAAAATAGATAGCGGGAGTTTCAATCATATTGAATGCACCCGTGGCTGCCACAAAAGCGACCTATGTCTTGTAACATGACCGCTTTTGACGTCCTGAAAAATATGAGACTGAGTCGCAGCCTGTAAAGGCGTGGAATCCTCGTAGAGCTAAGGATTTTTCCTGTCTCAGTGCAGACGCGATGCCATGTACCGCCATGTATCTTGTTTTCGCACTAACGCCGTACAATATCCACAATTCGTTTAGGCCCATATCCTTTAATTCTCACAAGAAGGACACCGTTTAGGCATACTACACTTTTTTTCCGTGTAGTAGCAAAAAGCTTAAGACGAAGTATATTGCGTCAACGCTTCTAAATAGTGAACTAAACTAGATAGTCCAAATACATCCTGTAAAATAAGGCGGGGTTGCGATCAACCGACATTTTTTCACAGCATGTATTGGGGACCAGCCCAACATTATGAAGGATATTAAAAAGTCAAATTCTTTGTTTAGTCGGACAAATTACAATAAAATTAATAAGCTTTTGGTAGTGATTTAAGACACACAGCTGAATGGCTAGTTATTTCGTACTTTTTTGACAATCCATTTTGAAAAACCGTTACTTACCGGTAACATCCACCTCGCTTTTATTGTCAAACTCTTAAGGTTGTTCCTAAAGAATTCAATTGCCATTTTGTAAAATGGTCGCCGTAATTTCGCCTAATTGGCTTTAGATAATGGCTCAGCAGTGTTTGCGTTCCTGATCCGCAAAGTATGCGAAATCAATACCTTACTTTGATTTTTACAATAAATACACACGGTTTCAAAAACAAAGTCGGCCATTTTAAAAAATGCCGCTGTTTTGCCAAAGTGGCTCTAGATAACGGCCCGGCAGTGTTATATTTGTGTTCCTCATCTACAAAATATGCGGAATCGATACCTTACTTTGGTTTTTACGATAACACACACGTTTCCAAAAAAAGTCAGCCATTTTGAAAAATAGCCGCCGTTTTGCCAAAGTGGCTCTAGATAACAACCAGGCAGTGTTATATTCGTGTTCCTCATCCACAAAATATGCGGAATCGATACCTCACTTTGGTTTTTACGATAATTCACATGTTTCAGATAAAAAATCGGCCATTTTAACGGAAAACCCCCATCTTAGATCTACACGGAAAAAATTTTAAGCGTTCCGGGCAAAATCAATTCTTATGACCTAAGGAACAATCGTGCCAAGTGGCTACCTTCTATCACGAAATGCGGTTTTTTTCTCGATTCCTCTTGTAAACCCCTACTACTATAAAGGTTAAAGCCGTTTTATGTCGTATGTACATGAGCTTCACACTCACTAGCAATAAATACAATAACTTAAACACTAAAACTTAGCTGTATTATGTGAACGAAGTTCCGAGAGTAGGATTTTCAGTTGGCGGCGATATCGACAGTTCCTCAATTATGCACTCAAGATTCTTCTTGGGGAAGGTGTTTGAAGAGAATTAGAAGGCGTTAGGCTCCCTCGTTTAAGCCACAATGCATAGCCACCTTTTATATTGGTAGACGTGGTACCCACCGATTACCTGCAGCAGTCTAATGACGCTACCCGATACTCCGTCAAAAGAAAATGTCTCTATCGACCACTCGAACACCCCAGGAAGTTATTCAGATACGGAACAAAACGCAAAGAATACGTAACGTTTAAAAAGGATTTTACGTGGCATTTAAAATTTGTACAAAGAAAACCAAAAAAGAACGAGTAATTACGGTAGGTTTAGACAAAAATAACTTAACCCAATTGTTATTGGAAATCTTTTAACGCATATTTGCAAAATGCGCGCCAACTATGATTTTCATCGTAACGTATTAATCGAGACATACGTTTCCTAGATTTATATTCCGTCTGACATATTGCTTGCTACATACGGTTTATTCGGTGTATGAAATAAAACCGTAACTTATTGAACTTACATTAATTTAAGTATGTAATAGACGAATTAGACATTCGATATTTCCAAGACATGAATCGTAGTCAACCACACGAAAGGATTTCATTAACAATCAGATTATAAATCCCATCCCCAATATTTCAACAACGATATTATTTTCCAGCTAACCAACAAGTAGTACAAAATCAATTACCACCAATTACGTCCAATTTTAAATCATTTAATCAATTAAACACTAACATGCCCCCTCAGAGGATTCAAGAAAACCAACATCGATCATGAACATTAAATTCAAACGCTTTTACTCCTAAACAAAATTTTTGACCTTCAAGTCAACCCATGGATACTAGTACTATAATAAAGAGGCCAGCTTCACACCAAGGTTAACGTAGTAGCCCACCTCCAAAACCGTTTAATCAAAATCTGAACCTATAATATCGCACTAATTACATTCAACCAAACTCTAAGCCTAGAAATTTTGTTTTAGAAGAATTAAATCGTGTTAACTTTAGTGCCAAAAATTTTTAAAATTTAAATTACTACATTGAATACAATCAACGAGAAACAGAATATGGCGACGATAACATTTATAATGACAGTCAGAATATAATTTTGAACAAACAGATGGTATACATTTTCGTATACCAGCCTCGGAGAAAAACTAGAAAATTTTTTTCAATTAACCCCAAATATTCACTGCCTTTAATTATTATACCCCAAACTAATGAAAAAAGTTTAATAGATACAAGAAATTCTAAAACAATTTTTTCTCCTGAATTGACAGAAAAAATTTTTCTAGAATCCATTTATAAACACTATTTTGAAATTATAACCTCACATAGTAAAACAAGTCAACAATACGTAGCTGAAATTTCCGTGCCGCGTCTTTTTAAAGAAAGAAATTCTCTAGTTTACCTATTCAACTTCCATCACAAGTATGTAGATCTAATTAGATCTGATTTACTATTCCAATTTCAAAAGCTAATGTCGATTATCGCTGGAACAACATTCGAACAAAAAAACTGCCATCCCTTTTTATTTTAATAAATCTTAAAACAAAACTGCAAATTCAAAAAACAAACTACTGCAATTTTTCAAATGTTGAATAGAATCCCGTAAAATGTACAACAGTACCTTCAAGAACAGAACAAACCATAAAACTTTCAGCCATGGGTAGCAACGGAATTAAGATTGCACCTAAGCTTAATTTTTCAAAACATTTATCAATACATTCAACAATAGTTAAGCTGCACAATACTTATTTTTTTCCACTACTAGCTGTGAAGTAGACAATTATTACGTCTCCTAGCCAACTGAGAAGTTGAATTTTCCTATTAGTGGTTAATAATTTTTTCTATTGTTGACATAGGTTAATAATGGACAAATTAATTTTTTTTGAAAATCCAAGAATAGTTGTTTAACAAAAACTAGTGAAATATAATTTTGTATATCCAGGAGATTATCTTTAACGTGTTTGCAGCTTAAAATTACCTAACACGATAAAATTATTTGAATAAAATTATGCCATTACTTTAAAATTCGCGCCCCCATCCCATAACTGCAAATACATAACCTGAATTTATTTATTTATTCAATATGATGGTAGAATCGGTTTTTTCAGGTTTCCCAAAGGAGATTTAACCAGGCGAGTTAAGTTACATGAAGAATTTTAAGTAAATTACATACATTTTGTTGTAGGTGTTTCGATGGTTAACAGAATGTGGAAGGTCAGATCTATTGCATAAAAATGTCGACTATAAAAACTTAACGAGTATGTGGCGAACACTTGCTATTCCTAAATAAATTACAAGTGTCAATTTCTGAAACCTAATATTTAAATGATGCAAGGTATATTGGCGAAGCAATAAATGAAATTTTTAGATGTTTTCATAATTGATGTAAATAAATGTCCGTTAACATCCTGAGTGGAAAAATAGAATATACACTATATTTGTGAAGTCCATTATTGCCTACTGGTGCTAAGGCAGTAATGACAGACTTCACAACGTTGGTGTATAATGTACTATTTTCCACTACTAGCTGTGAAGTGGACAATTATTGCGTCTCCTAGCCAACTGAGAAGTTGAATTTTTCTATTAGTGGTTAATAATTTTTCTATTGTTGACCTAGATTAATAATGGACAAATTTAATTTTTGAGAATCTAAGAATAGTTGTTTAACAAAAACAAGTGAAACACAATTTTGTATATCCAGGAGATTATCTTTAACGTATTTGCTGTTTAAAATTACCTAACACAATAAAATTATTTGAATAAAAAAATGCCATTAGTTTAAAATTCGCGCCCCCATCCCATAACCGCAAATACATAACCTGAATTTATTTATTTATTAAATATGATGGTAGAATCAGTTTTTTCAGGTTTCCCAAAGGAGATTTAACCAGGCGAGTTAAGTTACATAAAGAATTTTAAGTAAATTACAAACATTTTGTTGTAGGTGTTTTGAATGGTTAACAGAATCTGGAAGGTCCGATCTGTTGCATAAAAATGTCGACTATAAAAACTTAACGAGTATGTGGCGAACACTTGCCATTCCTAAATGAATTACAAGTGTCAATTTCTGAAACCTAATATTCAAATGATGCAAGGTATATTGGCGAAGCAATAAATGCCCGTTAACATCTCTAGCTATACCAAAACTACTCAAATACGGAGGAACATTCTTAAATTGCAACGTAAAAGAAAGAACTTCAATTGAAGATAACATCTCGCAACGATTACTTCCCGAAAGCATAGCACAAATTGTGACAGCCAAAGTAGACTTAAAAATAAACCACTAAGAAGCAAGAGATATACAGAGGAATACAAACACCTTTACGAGCCCCAAAATGTTAATTTTAAAGTAGGTTTTAAATTTTTGTCAACTCAAACTGCTACGTGATCATGGTTAAAGTTAAATATAAAAAATTTAAACAACCCTTGTGCTACATCTTTACAAATACGATATGGAAAGGTACAAATTGAAGTCGATAGTATTAGACTGCATAAAAAGCTACAATTACAATGCGGTGCCAATGTTAGGGCAGTAGTAAAATTTTCAAAACCTAATTAAAAGAATAGATTTATCACCGGAAAACCATACCTTCTCGTAAACCATAAGAAAATCTATTATTTCTTTGATGTCCCCTATTTATTGAAGTCTGTGCAAAATAACTTGATTAAATACGATATAATCTTTAATAACAAAAAACATCTTCAAAAGACATTAAAATTTCTACATGTCAGATAAATCTAAACCGCTGCGGTTGGCTCCTAAATCAACTAATTTACATATTACTCCGAATATGTCACACAAGTGTTTAGTGAATCAGTTGCAATTGGTTTATCAACGTATGTAGCTTTTAATGCTTTTTGATTTATTTGCATTCCTGTGCTACTTGATTTTTACAAGAAAAATGTTTATTTTTTATTTTTGGCTTAAATTTGGCTAGTAGTGGAAAAATAGTATATACACCATGGTTGTAAGTCCATTATTGCCTACGCAACTGGTGCTAAGGCAACAATGACAGACTTCACAACCTTGGTGTATAATATACTATTATACCACAGTTATTAACACATCAAATAAAACCCAAACCTTGACAATCAACGATCTACTATTTTTAGAAGAATACTGGTTTGACGCGGTTATGTTTAATAATCTAATGCCTGCATTTGAATTGCACTGGTCAACAAATTTTATCTCCGTACTAACCTTTGTACCTGTCTAGCATTTTACCTATTTTTGTTAATACTAATTCAACAGGAGCGCAAGAATACGTTGAAACCCAACCGCGAATTAATCGCTATAAAAATACCGGCATTTCGGCTCTTTCTTTGGGTTTGTAGAAATAACAATTAGTTTAGCTAAAGCTTTCATGACATCTACATAGCAGTGGCTAAGCGATTTCAGTGAATCAATTCTTGAGGCCCATCTGGTGGGGCAAAGCTTCTTTAAAGATCGAGAAGACAAAGCGAGAAGGTCCCATCTTTTGCTGCTTTGACTAAAAAGACAAAGAGTTGTTCAAGGATTCCAAAAATGAAACATTTTCAGGGATACTGGTCATGGCATCATTTACTACCAAATTTAAATTGTGTGCCGCACAGTGCACAAATTTAGCAGTTCGCTGTTTTTCCAAAATTCTGGTTTTACTCCAGTGTAAGCTCCAGACATTGTAGCTGCGCCGTCATATCCCTGTCATCTGCATTTAGTAAGTGGGATATTATTCTCTTGAAGACTAAGTAGAATTTCTTCTTCCAATCCACCTGCTGATTGATCTTCCACCACTTTGAACCCTAAGAAACTCTCATTTATCACCAATGATATAGGTTTGCCTGAGGCATCTTTAGGGATTGTCACATATCTAATTATCGTGGACAATTGGTCTTTCTTGGTGATGTCTAGAGTGGTATCGAGGATCATTGAATAAAACATTGCATCGTTGATATCTCCCACTAAGTCGCTCTTAACCTTATCACCTAGAACCTGAATCAGTTCATTTTGTATGGTCGGGCTAAGGTACTTTTGCTTTGTATTTTCATTCAACAGTTCATGTAACACGGGATCATATTCTGCTAAAAGTTCCATTATTGCCAGAAAATTGCCACTGTTAGTTTTTCCTATCTGTTCTCGATGGCCTCTAAAGGCCAAGTTACATGACGCAAGAGTAAGTGTTACATTAACTATTCTATGTAACACTTTGTACCATTGGTTGTCTCCTTTTCTATTTCGTTTATGAAACTAGTATCGATTGTTTTTGTTTTACCCAAAAATTAAGGGTGACACAAGCTTCTAAGTGAGAACTGCTATTTTCGTGCTCTTTGATTCTTTTCGCAATTCCTTCCCAGTACCTGACACCATTAACCCAGTTATTGTGGTAGTGAGGTGAGGATCTGTCAGCAAAAGCCAGCATGGATGGCAGTACACGTAGTCTCCCATTAAAGAGTAACATAGCCAATCTCTCTGAATACACATGCCGGTCTTAGTCCTTATTTCATAATATGCTTTGGAAAAATGCCTATTTTTCTGTTTCGGGTCTTTTGGAAAAGGGCCCATGGGTTTGCATGGGCCATGTCGTACAATAAGCTGCTTTGTGAAGTCATCAACGTTTTCTGTGAAATGGGCCCGGTCTGTGGGAAAAATATTGTTTGAATTAAAACTAGTAACTGGCTCAATGTTACATTCTGTTTGTTCAGGCTCTTTAACCGGGCCTGATGGAATTTCCTTTATTTCAATATCTCGGCTTGTGCTACTGAAACTAGAACAAGGCAATACCTCAGAACTAGATGGATCTTCATCAGCAGAACGATCACAATTTTCATTGGGCTTTAGATCCAAGGTCAGTTTAGATGTTGAAGGTGATAAGTCGGAACTAGAAAACCGTCACCAGCAGAATGATCAACATTTTCTTCGGGCTTCGGAGTGTCTGAAGTCAGATTGGATGTTGAAGGCCGTAAGAAAATGTCTATTTTGGTCATTTTAGACCGTTTCTCACTTTCTTCCACCTTCTTTTTCCTTTTTTGCGCTCCACTTAGGTGTTTGTAGGGCTTCATCATTATAACTTTATACACGCACACTCAAAAGTCAATACGATAAAAGTTCACTTTACAAACGGCCGTCAAAATTAGAAAATCGACACTGACGCTGAGGCGCAACGCACATCATACAAGTGTCAGACGCTGCACTGCACTGAGAGGATGAGACTTGAGGGCTGAGTAGAAGATGTGGTGGGAGTGGGACGGGAGTTGTGCAGTGCGAGGAGAGGGCGAGGTGCCCGCTTTGGCACGGCGCCGGCGCGCCAGCTAGCTCTCTTCCTATACCTGTTGTTTCGTCACAGGGCAGACGCAAACGCAACCATTTGTCCAGATCGTACTGCCACCATACTCTACTATAAATCGAGTTACACAATCACTCACCTATACTAAACATTTTAACCAGGAAATAAATTACATAACCAGAAAATTATTTTTAATATCAATTGGTTCTTAACAAGATGAAGTAAAAATTAAATAAAAGGTTCAACACCTGCCCCCATTGGGGGGCGGTGTAAATTACGCCACTGCCTACTGGAGACAATAAATACAATGACAAACGTGTTCTCGCTGTATCGTACTTAGATCAATTGTTAAATACCGCACCCAATATAATTTGGACGTATTTATTGATAAATACTCTACAACCATCGTCGCACTTAAACAATTAAACATTGACGATATTAGTAAATTTATCTTTGTTCATATCGCACTTAAAAGGTTTAATTCGGGAACAATCTCGCTTATTAAATCGCGCTAATCTTAATTCAAAACATTCGCTAAAAATTTCTAAAATTGTTCAGCCTTCAACTAATCGAAGCAATGTCAAAACGTTTATCAATGTTTCAAATAATAACGTTAATGATAAATGCATTTGTTGTGAAACTCTAGGTCATGATCATATTTATCAGTGCCCTAAGTTTTGTAAAATGGTACTTCGCGATAGGTACACGTTTAGTAAAAACAAAGGCTTGTGCACTAATTGTCTAAGCAACAAACACACTCTTCGCAATTGCCGATCTGAAAGTAGATCTCGTCATTGTTCTCGCTCTCATCATTCTCTATTATATTTCGATATAAATCAAACTACAACTTCATCTTCAATTTCTGCTGCTGTTAATATAACAGATAACGCTCAAACCAAAGTTTCCTCGGAAACTACTACTCTGTGTGCTACTGATTTCAAGATATCTAATCCTTCTGACTCTCATTTCTCAACTGTATTATTAGGTACTGCTCTTTGCACCGTTTTCGATACTAAGGGAATCCAAAAACCGTTCGCATATTAGTAAAACAACCTTTTAATTTAACGCCTTCTTGTAATCGTCCACTACATAGGGTGCATATGAACATATTTCAAATAGGTGGCCAAAAATACCTCACCATAATAATTGCTTTTTCAAAATATCCTCAAGCCTACCATTTAGAATCAAAAAATCTTATAGATTTAACAGGCATACTACTATATTTTAAAACCACTTTTACTACCTCACACACTCTACTTGTAGACGGCGAGTTTAATAAACAACCATGAAAAATTTTGTTCAACTCCATAAATTTATTTTTTTTTTGAAACCACCCCATTTTTTTAGATTTTTTTCCAATTTTGGTAAACATACCAGAAACAAAAAAAGTTCAGTACTGCATAGTAGTTTATAACCTGTTACAATTTATTTGTAAACAAACTCAAAAATAAAAAAATATATAGTAGTGCTAGAAGGCCTGGCCGGCAGCTCCTCTTAGTCGGAAGTAGTCGTGGGCTTATTGAAAATCGTTCAAAATGAAGGCTTCTACACTGCATGAAGAATTTATAAAGCGCCACCTAGGATTACGTATAAGAGATATCTAGAGCCACTAGAAACTCGTAGACACAGAAACAAATCGTACGTGGATAGAAATATGTATATTATTATAGCGACTAGAGTTCAATTAACACACATAGAAACACATGGACACAACAATAGATAATATCATTTAGAATTAATAGCAAAATATAGTTATAAAATAATAATAATTCACGAGAGCGAGTTAAAGCACGAATAATAATTTAAGACACAAACGCCCCAAATAGGTTAGCGTATTATACACATTTGACAGTTGTAGCACCGATTTTTCCATGCAAGCGATTCACCGAGTTTACGTGGCAAATATTCTTCGGAATGTACTTGACAACAATTACGAAGAGTACCGGACCTTGGCCGATTATTTAAATAGTTTCAAAGCGCACAAAGTTAATCAGGTACTTGGAAAGATCTTTCTAGTTCACAAAATTATCTATACAGCGCCAAAAAAGTGCGTTGCTAAACTCACGGCCGCGGTACGTTTACATAGAACGCGACAAAATTTATGAATGACATGCATAAAATAATTAACTTAGCTTGTATAAATAGGAAGTCTTCGGTGTTCAACAGTTAATCGGCAGATGTGACAGCTTCCGTATCCAAATCTAATATTTTATTATCAAAAAAAAAAAAAAAAAAAAATTTGGTTGATAAAAGGTAGTGGGTTGTCTCACAAAAAAAAAATAAAAGGCTTATCTTGTGTGGTGTCCTTGACCAAAAAAAAAGAAAAAAAAAAAAAGATCCGTTGAAAAAGGTTTGGGGGGTTCTCAAAAAACAAGAAAAAAGGCTTATCTTGGTGGTGTTTTGACCAGAAGGCGGTCCCAAGGTAGGTTGAAATTCCAACTTTGGTGATAATACTAGACCCACTTTGATATTTTATAATTTTGGATTATTATTCTTGCCAGCATAACCATAATTAAAGATCCATTTATTAATTAAAAACGGAGTACGTCTGAAGTGACCAGCAGACGAAGCCAAAGAGAAAAAACCAAAAAAATGCCTTTCACTCCGTGAAAGCAAATATTTCGTTAAATCAAAGGAATGTAAAAAGGTACTTAAGTACTCGAACAGTAGTCGAAGACTTATTCCCTAATTTGAATGGTATGATTTTACTTCAAAGCACATGTCTAATTGTCCAATTTTTAGACAACATTTTCCATGTACACCTTTTCACGACAGTCGGCAAATAGGAAATGAGGTATAACTTTTCCGAGCAAATGCAGATAAATCATCGGAACTGGCAATTTCAAACAAATAAATTCCCCAGAAGATTTTTCAACACAAACATTCATATTCAAACAATAAGACGGCTGTCTATGCTGTAGGGAGAAATTGGTCTATAAATCAATTATTTGCGAAATAATACCGTCACAAACCATTCAATTCATTCAAACTTAAAATATACTCCATTTGAGATTTTGTTTCGTCATACTGAGTTTCGAAACCCTTTTTATTTAGAATACGACAAACATTTTTACCAAAACTATTTAATTGATCATAAAGAAAAAATGAAATATTTATACCAACACCTCCATAACAAACAAACAGAAACCAAACAAACTCGATACAAAAGAATCAATAAATTGGTAGTCACATACATTTGCAATTAACGATCAAGTATACAGGGGTCATTGATGGTTGATGGTAGGTGAGACGTTCATGGAAAACGGGGCATAGGAGTAATTTAAAAATTATTTATTGCCATAAATAGACACGATCTATCTTTCTAAAATATTTACTCAAAAGTAGTAACAACTTGTTAATTTTAAATGAAACACCTTATATATTATTTAATTTTTGAATTGCAATTTCTTACTGATAATTTTTTTTTGAATAGTTTCCTATACTTATCTACACTAGTTTTTGAGATAATAATTATTTTAGGTTATTTTTTTTAAAATATGATCCTACCAAAATTTTAATTTAGCTGTTATTTGAACCCATATAAATCTGAAATTTTAGATACAGTTGCTAAAGTCTTGCATTTAACAGCTACTCAACATAAATTTATTTTATTTTATACAGGGCGGTTTAAAATTAATGATTTTGACGACATACGAAAAAGGTCAAAATTTTATTTTTTCAAATAAAATCTGTATATTACTAAAATTGATAGACAATTAAAATGCCTTGAGTTGATATAGCATAAGGTATACTATTAGTCAACTTTTTGAATAATCGCAATAATGATTAAAATCACATTGCTTCACATAATTTCATAGTTAGCCATGGAACGCCGTGAATTTGACAATTGCTCAATATTCATTGTGTTTGACAGATGTCAAAGTTTGATAGGATTTACTACTAACATGTGTCAAAAACAATTACAATAAGCGAAATAGATTGGATGAAGTTTGATATCTATTTATTCTTCATGGAGAATGTGACAAAATTGTGGCAAGAAAAGTAGGAAATTATTCAATTTATTCTCATTGAGCCAAGAACGAAAGAAAGTTTATTGCAAATACAGGAGAACTTTATCAATTATGGTTCTAAGCTTAAAGCATAAACTTCTTTCGTTCATTAGCTGCAAATCAGAATACATTTAATTAAATTTCTACATGTTCTTACAATTTTGTCACATTTCCATGAAGAATAAATAGATTATCAAAACTTCATACGAGTAATTATGTCGCTCTATTGTAATTGTTTTGAATAAGTATTAAGTAGTAAATCACAACACAATCTTCAAATTTAACGTCTGTCAAACACAGTAAATAATTGAGCAATTGTCAAATCACATGGTTCCATGGCTAACTAATACAAATTAGCGAAACAATGTGATTTTAACATTATTGCGATTATTTCAAAAGTTACGAGTTAGGTATACTACTACTATATTAACTTAAAGGCATTTTAATGTCTATCAGAATTTTAAGTATATACAGAGTGTTTATTTGAAAAAAATAAAGTTTTGACTTTGTATGTCACGTTAAATCATTAATTTTAAACCGCCCTGTATAATAAACAATTTATTAAGGTAGCTTAAAATACAAGACTTTTGCAAACTGCACTAAAATTTTAGTTTTATATCACATTTGAAAAATAACCTAAAATAATTATTATCTCGAAAACCGGTGTAGATAGGTATAGGAACTACTCAGAAAAATTATCAGTAAAAATTGCGCTACTTAAAATTGAATAATATATAGAATGTTTTATTAAAATTAACAAGTTGTTACTACTTTTGATAGAAGCGGCAACACCCCAAAATGAAAAATTTAGAAAGATATGTGTCTATTATGACAATAACCAAATTTTGATTACTCCTATGCCCAGTTTTCCATAAACGTTAACCCACCATCGACCATCAATGACCCTGTATATAAAAACAAATGCCAAAAATAAAGAAAACCGCGATTTACCGGACTTCACGTGGTTGCAAAATTTATGAATATTATACTTACGATTACGAAATTCTTATCAAAACATTGACAAAACTATGCTAACGATATGATATTATTTTCAGGAAATCACCATTACAGCCTTTATAGACCTTCGTCCAACCAATCAACTACAAGATAACCTAGACCATAATAACTAAAGGGTAACTCTGAAAAAAAGCTATGGACACTTACCATAAAAACGTTACATTATTCACTTAATTGTTTAGTTATAAATATTTTTAAAATAATTTGCTAAACACTATTACTTTGGTTAAGATAGACATTACTTGATCCCACATGGAATTCTTTAAATAATAAAGAATAGGCTTAATTCAAATCAATTACTATTAATACAACAATCTTAGATAATGATCAACTAATCAAACAAATATTTTCAAATTACATCAACACTAGTTAAAATGATCGCTAGCCTATGGTATTAAATTATAAAATTCATAACAGGTAACCCCAAGAGTGATGGCAAGCGAAATGACGCCCTCATTGATAAATTAATAAAATTTCTAATTCACAAAAACTATTTACAGAACAAGCTCAAATTCTAAACAAAACCATTGAAAACTTTACTACTAATATAAAATTTGCAATGAATCATACCTTGTAAGCTATAATTTAAATAAATTAATTTTTCAAACCAAATCAGAAATTGGTCTTGCTAGGAAATCTCAATACAAATACCTCGTTCGAGCAGTTCAATCATAGAACGATTTATTTTAACCTTTGCGGAATTGAAAACACTTTATAGAAAACATTGACGTTTTATTCGCCATAGATCGCATTTAAAAATCTACAAAATTACAAATACAAAGCAATTAAGTTTGAAAGTACCATATCTATTGATGTTGGTAACCTCTATCTATACAAATCTCTAATTGATATAAAAGCATATCAACAAACGACACCTTTTTACATAGGGTGTCCAGATGACAAACGAAGACCGAATTCCTCAGATATTTTAAGACAATTAACCCAATTCACCTAGTCCGAAAATGTCCAAGGAGCTAGAGCCTTTTGAAGATGCGCCTGGTAAAAAAAATTAAAGATAAACTTCGCAAACTGACAACAATTTGACAATGAAAAGGGTTTTACTTTTGTTGGCAGTTCAGAGCCAACTAGTCAAAAATATAATTAACTTTAATGAAAAAACAAAATTTTCAAACCATTTTTCTAGAAAACGGTGGATCCTAATGATAAAGTAAGAGCACCTTTAGTACTAGAATACCTGAAAATTTAATAATCTAGTGTCACAAATTTAAAAGTTAAAGAAAAAAAGGTTATAATAATGGACCTACCCAAACGACGCCAATGAACGGTACTAGAAATTGCAATGATGGAATCGATTCATTCTGAAGGCTAAACAACCATACCAGTTTTTGCTTTCTAAGTAGAAGCGTTCTGAGGTATTTAAAAACGGAAGCATTTTCGGACTATAGAAATTGATATAACGTTTGCAATTACTGAGAATTCTGGTTTGTCAGGAGAGTTCGAACCGTAAGAAATCTTACGAACTCTTTCGAATAAAGTTAAATTGATTCCATTCCAGCTTGACAGGCAAATATTTTTAAATGATTGTACCCACATACAACACCATCTTTTCAATAAGGAATTTACTATTCCTGTCGATGACAATTTTGAAGCAAATCACAAACTTCCAGTACTTCTGCAACGAAAATAATCACCTTTTATACAAATTCGAAACCATAAACCCATTATAACTTTAATAATAATCGTGCAACCTTTATCTAGTTCGATGTGAGTTCTCTAACAAAATTATCAATAAAAATGTCTATCTTAATCAACGAACTTTACAGGTTCGATAATTCTGCAACTAAATGACGATGGTTCATTCTATTAAATCAACATTTAACACTTTGGGATCCGCACTGAGGAAATATATTTCATTTCTTCAATTGGCAAATTTCAAATTCTTTTAATAGCTCAACAGAAAGTCAAATTGACTTATCTCCTATGGATGTCCATATTTAGTTGAAATCAGTAAAACTGACTAATAAAATGTCAAACTAGAAAACATTAATTCATTAACTATAAACATTTAAGTTACAGTTCTCTATTGTATTGTAGTATTATTAATCGTAATTTGCCCGTCTTTAATTTATCGTATCGATTATCAATAGTTAATAAACCTGTAAAAAACCTCCACACTAACCAAATAACGAAACGCCAAAGCGATCAGTTTAGTACAAAAACTCTCAAGATAATGATTTAAACAATTAGTTGTTTGTTTATTCTGAATATTGTAATATTCATCTAAGAATGGAGAGGTTAACCTAAAAACTGAGGGCGAAAAACATTAACATTGAAAACTTGCATAACTTTTAAACCGCTAAAAATTTTCAAAAAATTTAGTTTTGGATAGGTTATTTATTATATAAAAATCAAGAAAACAAAAAATCAATCAAATTCAATCGATTTGTAGCCTTTTTGTCTGCTTCAAGCTTTTTTCACCAAAGCCCAGTACCGCTCGATTGGGGAAGCTCAGGGCAATTGTGGGTTAGCCTCCTGGTACAAAACGACATGATCTCCTACCATTTTTGTCCTTACTGTAATGAGAAGCTAACCGGCATGTGGATACCTTATGTTTACTCAGAAAAGGCCGCAATCTTTTTGGAGACACTTGTAAATATCGGAGTTAATTGTTCCATTTGTTAGAAAGATTGGCTTTCACCGCAGCTACAAATCGCCTGCCAAACGATATTTGAAACTTGACTTTATTTAGTTTAAATTAGAACATTTCCTCGTCCACAGGAAACATAAACTCCGACCAAGTGAAAATCGGCGAGGACGTAAGTCTCATGTCCACCACGCAACATTGACGTTTTTGGAAAAATCGCTCAACTTTCACTCGTTCTTGGCTTCAAGTTTTTCTCCCATTACGATCTGGAGTTGTTTGAACTTGTAGAACTTAAATCCACTCTTTTTTATTTTCAAATTGTCTTTTCCGACAAGTCGACTTCAGCTATTCCGGTCGATATCAGCGGATCTTAACCATCGCAGATATTGCCTTTGCACTTTTTTGGGAATGAAACCCTAGTCTCCATTCCTGGTTTCCGTGTTATAAAGTCTTCCTTGTACCGCTTGATGACTTTCTGCCACTTGCCTGCAAACTTTTGCCTCCTTAATGCGAACGACTGACCATTGTGATTCTCAACAAAATTTTAATGATTAATCTAGTACTTCCACTACTTTTGCCATGGAACACAATTTGACTCAAATAAAATAAAATTTGACAACTATTTCAAAGCCTACTATATCAAAATTTTGTAAAAATTATATGGTATAAAAAATTATGCCAAGTTTTTCAATGTTAATGTTTTTTTGCCATCAGTCCTTATTAGAATATTATAATGTTAGTATTTAGCTGTTATTTATTCTTATCATGTTGTTACAATGTATTCTAAACGAAGATAAGTATACTCAGAAAAAGTGTTACACGCAGATAGCTATCTTTGCAGATATGTTTTCTATTGCAGTTTTAGAGTTTGATGCAATTAACCCTTAATCTTAGTCTAGTTGCATTTCACTATTATTGAAACCGCTAGAGTTTAGTCGGTTTAAAACAATTTTCGTAAAAAAGTTAATTCATTGTTATTATTACCTAACACATATTTCAAAATTCGGTATACGTCTCTTTTAACTCAAGTAGTAACAAATAACGTTCTGTACGAACAGTTTTGATAATAAGTAACGGTAATATCGAATGACGGTGTGTCAATTTGCAAATAAAGACCAAATAACGTACGTAATTCAATCAAAATTATATAAGTAAATAAAAACGGATGGTATCAATGCTATTTTATCTTTAAATTACAACGACGGTTATTTTGTGATAATTTACATGACGTCATCGGGGTAAATCAAACTAATAGATAATTTAAAATTACAATAAATAAAACATAAAAGATATAAGCAGGTAAAATTCATTTTGTGATGGTAAGTTTTTAATTTAAAAGTGTAATAGTTATTTACATTATAATATAAGAAAGTAATGATTTAGGTGGACGCCGTAATAATTATTTGTCAAACAAGGAGGAAAGCGATTCTTTCCAGTCGAGCTCTAGTTGCCTTACAAGCGTAGCAGTGAGATATTAAAGTGAGAGTGGAAAGGCTTTCCTTATGTGCTAGCACAATTTTTCCAGACATTCCAAAAAACAACTATTGAAAGAAGTATATTTATTATAAACGTATTATTGTTACAGAATTTGTCAATTTGTATAAAAAAGTAGGATAAGTTGATAAGTAAATATAAGATATTAAATTAAACAAACCTGATTGAATATAATAAATTGAAAAATACTAGGCATATAGTTCAATGACACATTCTTACATTTTTAAAGAGGCATTTTTGTAAACGACATTATTTTCCTTCAAAAGAAAACCAATTTTCCTCACTATTTGGCAAAAAGAAATGTCCGTTTTCTATGGATGTCGTGGAAAAATCACTTCACGAAATTTGTAATATTTTTTGGCAGACGATCATATCAAAAAAGTAAAAAGAAAGATCAAATTTATTTACTGATCTTAATAAGCCTACGTTTAATCAACCATATTGACATAAACCACTAGTTTCCTACTTGATTTTCAATTCTGGAATTTAGGTCCAAATTATTTAAAAAATGTCGGACGACAAAATTTGGAATTATTACAGATTTTAAAACACCCAAATGCCGCGTGCGAATTGTTACATCAAAAGTCAAAGGTCTGGTATAAGGTTTAAAATTCGAAATAAAAAGAATGGAGAAATGCAAAAACATCAGGAAATGGTGCCAAACCACTTCTTCACCAAATTGTTGGAAATAAAGTAATTCTCAAAGGTTAATAGCTAAATCAGTAAATTTTAAAAGAGAATTGACATGAAATATGAGAACTATAAAGGACAAAAGAAATGGTAATATGTTCGAAGAAGAAAAATTTTAAGGAAGAATACATTACCATTAAACAAGCCAAGGCAAAAATTTGACAGAGAGAAGAAAATTTATAAATATTTCACCATATCCTTTAGGTTGTTTTAATCGCAGGGCCAGAAGAGCGAAGAAAGAAATGAAAAATGGTTAAAGATATTGAAACCATTTGAATTAGAAACATTAAACAAGCAGGTCTTTGTAATAAAATGGGAAAGGTGTAGAAAAAATAATTAAAGAGAAGAAAAAAAGAAAACGCTATTTTGAAATAGAGAAAGAAAATATGAATTTTACAGTTGGTACAAAAATTGGGTGATAATTTTAGATGAAGTTTAAAATTTAGAGAAAAAAGATAAAATTGTTGTGTCGCAATGTTTGTTAACAGATTTAGAAAACATAATTGTAAAATATTGTAGAAAAAATTAACAACAACCTGTAAATAAATTTATATAAATAATTGACGATGGACCAATGGTTAAAAAAAGGTTAGCTAATTTTGGGTAATGAATGTATTAAACCATACATTTGTAACAAGATTAAATAATAAAAAAAAAAAAATTTTTTTTTTTTATTGATTATGTAGTTATTTATTTATATATTCATATTCGTATGTAAGGGTATGATTCCGGTAGGGTTGCTCATGCATGATAGGGGCGAGGAAATACAAAAACAATGTTTTTATTCCTAAAATAATTAATTATATAATTGTGTTATATTGGTTTTTAACTTTTAATTAGTGGGGAAAATTTGATTTTTACGGAAAAAAAACGGGTAGAATGGAAAAATAGATGGGAAAAAATGATATGTGGATAAGTAAAATACTAGGATATACGGTAAAGTGCAATAATAAAACAAAAACAATTATGGGATTAGAGCAAAATGGAAAAATAATAAGTGAGGCATGGGTTATAGGAAAAAAGAATATAAGAAAAGACTAAAGAAAAGAAAATGGATATTTGAGAAAATAGTGCAAGGGGTTAATGTAGGAGCAGAGATGTGGGGATAGAAATAATGGAAACATTGGGAAGATAAAAAAAAAAAATTGGGAATAGACACTAGGTATGGAGAAGGAAACAGCAGGTTATATAGTCGAAGAGGAATTGAAACTGGAGAAAATAAGGATACAGACAGGAAAAGGATAATAAAAGTATAAACAAAAGATGAAAAGCAGAAAGAAAATAAGATACTGTATGAATGTTAAAAGGGAGATAAAGACGCAAAAGATAAAATGCGGTAAAGATGGAAAAAGAAGATACTAGAGGGTATGCAAGAGAGAAATAAAGAAGATAGATAGAAAAGAAGTATAAAAAAAGAAATAATAGATAAAGATAAGATCACTCAAGCACATGAAATAAGAAAAGAATTAGAAAAGAAATACAACTCAAAGTATAAAGAGTTAATGACAGAAGCAAAAATGAAGTACATAACAGGAAGAATGGGATTGGATGATAAAAGGTTAACCACAAGATTTAGAGTAGGAAACAAGGAAAATAAACAAGTACTGATGGAAGGACAAAATACGATGTCTAGAATGAGGTAGGAGTAGGAAAATATAAACTATTTGAGCTAGAGTGCAGTAAAGTAAGAGAGAATGAAAGAGCGAGAAAAAGGGTTGCTGGGAGAGAAACGTGAGTGAATGTTTGGGCAAATGGATGCATTGGTTGGACATATGGATGGATTAGTTAGACGGGTGGATTAATTGTTTGAACGCATGAATACATTTGTAGTACGGGTGGATGCGTTTAATAAGTATAAAGGTAGACTACATTAAATAGAGTAACGACTATGTAAGCATTTATAATAGTATTATATAAATGTTATATAGAAATTTTGATAAACTATAATAGACTATTGTAATTGGTCTTTGCGGTTGACTTTTTGTATAGTTCAGGCACATCATGTTGATCCTAATCCAATATGTAGTTTTAGTTTTATGGTTTTATCATATGGATTCTTAATTAATTTATTGTTCAAAATACAGTTTCATTGCTTTCATCAGCTTTTAAGTTTACAAATTTTGGATTTTAGTTTAGTTTTTGTGTTTTTATTCTTCATTAATATATTTGTTTCTTAGTTTGTTTATTTGTACTTTGGTTTTTGGAATCATTTTATTTTGTAATTTTTAGAATGTTTACTTGTTTGGACGTGTTTATTTATTTGTCATATAATTTTTTGATTACAGGTTCATATTAAGTTATTATTATCGATTTTTATAAATTTAAAATTTAAAAATAATAAAGTATAAGGTGTTCTACTTACAAAAACATAAGTTAGTATCACCATGCACTTTGGCACACCCTGTACAATACATTGAGATTGGTCAAAGAATGTCTACAATACTACAAAATAATTGTTTTGATATGTTTAATAGTAAAGAAAATAAGTTATCGGTATTAAAACACTTTTGATTTTGTTATTATCAGCACTCAACATATTGTTAACTAAAGGGCACGATGATTACCTTATCTCTCTAATTAGACTCATAAACAAAAAAATTTAATTAAAAACAACTTAATTTAAAAAAATATTTTGAAAATACTTTCACAAATTGAAACAATAATAGTATAAGAAATCTTGACGATAGAATGTTAGACAAATAATGAGAACGAAAAAAAAGATTCAGCTGAAAACTTGTAACTTTATTATATACAATGCCCCGATTTTATTTTATTTTCGGTTTGTATAAAATTTACGTCTTCAATACCAGGTTTGGCCCACTTATCTCTTACCATTATTAAGAAAAAAATAATTTCCGGCGTTAGCAACGAAAATTTGAATTTACTGAAAATTAATATTTCATAAAACATAAAAGGCAGATAAGCAAAATTTGTACAACGGTTAGACATGATATTGACTATGTTTTCAGTATTAGACATTTTTGAAATTTATTTCTAGAGAGGTCTAGGAATAACAGTAGTTAAGAAAATTAAAAAGATTCAATTTTATAAAATTGCAAGTAAATTTTTATATTCTCATTTGATGCAAGAATTTAATTACCTATCTACAGATATATCATGTTTCTATACCTAAACTGAATGATTTTCGTGTTATCTGCTTTTTTCTACTTTCTTTCTTTCTTGTTATTTGCTTTTTTACTTTCTGAAGAAGATGTATTAAGTTATTGTGCTTTGCAATCGTTTGCTGCCGTCGTATGATACCTTCAATCATTTGGCTAAACAGATTACAAAGCACACTATCAATTTACACATCACCTCCAAGAAAAGTAGAAAAGTACACGAAAATTATTCAGTTTAGGTATAAACATAATATATCAGCAGATGGGTAATTAAATTATACATCGAATAAGAATAAAAAAAAACTTAGTTGCAATTTAAAAAAAATTACTCTTTGAAATTTTAGTTTTCTTAACTACCGTTACTCCCAGACCTCCCTAGAAATAAATTTCGAAAATGTTTAATACTAAAACGTAGTGTAAAACATATTTAACCGTTGTACAAATTTTGCTTATCTGCCTTTAATGTTTCATAAAATATTAATTTCTTAGTAGATTCAAATTTTTGTTGCTTACGCCTGAAATTATTTTTTTTCTTAATAATGGTAAGAGATAGGTACGCAAACCTAGTAGTAGAAGACGTAAAATTTTATGCGAAAACAGAAAATAAACTAAAATTGGGGCATTAAGGACTGAGGGCGAAAAACATTAACATTGAAAACTTGCATAACTTTTCAAACCGCTAAATAAATTTTCAAAAAATTTAGTTTTGAGATAGGTTATTTATTATATAAAATTAAAAAAAACAAAAATCAATCAGACTTATCGTCATAAAAATCTTGAGTTTGTCGGGAATGGTCTCCATCATGGCTTTTTATGGGTGGTGCTCGACACTTTCTTGGTCGCTACGGTCCACATTTTCTAAAACTTTCAATCGATTTTGTAGCCTTTTTTGTCTGCTTCAGCTTTTTTCACCAAAGCCCAGTACCGCTCGATTGGGCGAAGCTCAGGGCAATTTGGTGGGTTAGCCTCCTGGGTACAAAATCGACATGATTCTCTTCGTACCATTTTTTTGTCTGCTTACTGTAATGGCACGAAGCTAAATCCGGCCAAAAAAATGTGGATACCTTATGTTTACTCAGAAAAGGCCGCAATCTTTTGGAAACACTCCTTCGTGTAAATATCGGAGTTAATTGTTCCTGTTATGAAAGATTGGCTTCCTTCACCGCAGCTACAAATCGCCTGCCAAACGAGATATTTTTTGGAAACTTGGACTTTATTTTAGTTCTAAACTCCTTAGAACATTTCCTCGTCCACAGGAAACATAAAACTCCTGACCAGGTAGTTGAGAAAAATCGTAAAGTCTCATCGTCCATCACGCAACATTGACGTTTTGGAAAAAATCTGCTCTCAACTTTCTGCTCGTTTCTTGGCTTCAATGTTTTTCTCCCGCATTACGATCTGGAGTTGTTTGAACTTTGTAGGACTTAAATCCACTTTTTTTTTTTTTCGAATTGTCTTTTCCGACAAGTCGACTTTGCAGCAATTTCCGTTCGATATCAGCGGATTCTTAATCCATACGCAGATATTGCCTTTGCACCTTTTTTGGTGAATGAAAACCCTCTAGTCGTCCACTTCCTGGTTTCCGTGTTATGGTAAAGTCTTCCTTGTACCGCTTGATGACTTTTGCTGCCACTTGCCTGTAAACTTTTGCCTCCTTTACGGCCATTCAATTAATTGGTTTATTAACCGTTAGCTCTTACCTATACTTTGATTATTTATTATTTTCATTAAGTTACAAACTTTTTGATTTTTTATGTTCCAGCTTTTATAACACGCCCTTTTGGAGTAACTTTTACCAAACTATCATTCCCGTCGAGATGGACTTGCTTCTGCATGAGCTCCAGTTGACATGGGCTCGCGTCGACATGTGCTCGTAACGAATAATCTCACATTGAAGTGATATCGTGTTACAGCGGCGGTTTTGAGATGACATCGTCAAAGTGGCTGCGTACCGGGTTGGATCCCTGTATGTCAGGTATTTTTCTGCTTGTTTTCTACTACACACACACAGTATCACAACTGTTCTAAAATTAATTAGACCTTTAAATTAATTCTTGTTATATTCGCCAGCAGTTAATAACTGGACCGAACTTGATTAAATAGAAGAAGTTGTTAATTGCCTGGCGAATAACAAAATTAAAAAATAAAGAAAGACAAAAGCTACAAGTTTGTCATTATTGTTTCATGCGAACTCGAAAATTAAAATTAGTCGTAATTCTAGGCGTAATACTATGAACTTTGTCTAAAACTAACAACAAAACTTTAATCTATCGTCTCTTGACAAAATGATATTTTCAAAAAACTAGTCAATTTTATGGAGTGATTATTAAATCTAAACTAAATTTTTTGCAATTACAAAAGCATTATAATTTTCCCAATTCAATATAAAAAAAAGATAGATTTCCTATCGTCATTTAGAAACAAGGCTGAAATTGCGCTTCTGGAATTTTTACGTTATCAACGCTTTTTAGACAAAAAATAAATTAAGTTGGATTATAGACTATTGTAAAATTTCAGTTTATTAGGTTACCGGTTTACACAAAACTTTCGTGTATCAGATTGATGTTTCGAGCAATTGCTTAAAATGTTTAATGGTATTCACAACTTATTAAAGTTTTTAATGGATTGAGAGGTTTATCGAGGTGTATACGTCGACTAATCCCGAACCATATCAATCACTAAAAGAAAAACCATAAAATCGATAACTAAACTTATCGAAGTTTTACCTTACCGCAATATAATTTTGTGAATACAATAGTAGAATATTTTAACAATATAAATTGTTGAACTTAAAGTTTGCTGGCAGGCGTTGGTCGAGAGAACAGGAGATTAAACAACATTTATGTTTTGTTAACTCCAAAGTTAAATATATTATTTATATTCTGCAAGCGTTTGTGCTAGTTTATGTGTTATTTTAAAATTTTCGAATTCTCGAATGTTATAGTGACGTTTTATTGTCAACGAATTAAGTTAGTACTTTCTCTGTTACATTCATAATATGACATAACCAGGGGTAAAACCTCCTAAATAGTTGTGAAAACAAAAAAGCTGTTGTATTTTAATGTTTAGACAGTAAAGCCTTTTTAACGTCTGCCCTATAGTTCAATAATATGCCGTTTAATATTGCCTGAAAGAAAATAGTAGATTATTTTACTAGGAGTTAAACAATAAATTGTTGAGCTTAAAAGTTTGCTGGCGAGGTGTTAGCCGAGACAGCAAGTCGCTAAAACAATTATCATTTTAACTCAAGTAAA
Organism: Abscondita cerata; assembly: GCA_030710515.1. Classification (NCBI taxonomy): domain Eukaryota; kingdom Metazoa; phylum Arthropoda; class Insecta; order Coleoptera; family Lampyridae; genus Abscondita; species Abscondita cerata. The sequence goes on along the minus strand of JALBCR010002159.1, from coordinate 158,393 downwards.
TATATTATTTTCTTCAAGCGTTTGTGCTGGATTTTCATGTGTTATTTTCCAAATTTTCGAGATTCTCGAGTCTTATAGTGACTTTTATTCTCGACCCAAATCAAGTTGGTACTTTACTGTTACATTCATAATATGACATCAACCAGGTACCAACCTCTAAATAGTTGTCGGAAACAAAATAACTGTTTTCTTTTAATTCTAGACAGTAAAAAAATTTTTAACGTCTGCTGATTAGTTCAATAATATGCGTTTTATTGTCCTTGAAGAAAATAGTAGATTATTTACTAGGAGTTAAACAATATAATTGTTGAGCTTAAAAGTTTGCTGGCGAGGTGTTGCCGAGCAGCAGTCGCAACATTATATTTTACTCAAGTTAAATATATTATTTTTCTGCAAGCGTTTATTGCTAGTTTTCATGTGTTATTTTAAAATTTTCGAAATTCTCGAATGTTATAGTGACGTTTTATTCTCAACGAATTAAGTTGGTACTTTCCTGTTACATTCATAATATGACATAACCGAGGTAAAAACCTCTAAATAGTTGTGAAAACAAAAAAGCTGTTGCTTTTAATGTTTAGGCAGTAAAAGAGTCTTTTAACGTCTGCCAGTAGTTCAATAATATGCCGTTTTATTGTCGCTTGAAGAAAAAGTTATTTTTGTACGATTCTACGATGTATACAGGGTGTAACAAAATAAGTGTAAAACATTTCAGGGGATGATTCCTTATCAAAAAAGAGATAGGGTCTTTCATATAAAGAAACTTTATTACAGCATCCCTTGTTAAGATACAGGCCCTTAAAAGGGGATACATAAAACTTGTTTTACATTTTTTCACAAACACTAAATAAGATAGAAAATTGAAATAAAGATGACATTTTCTACTATCAAAAAGACACTTACCCAGTAATTTATTTGATTTACCCCATTGTTGTAAGGGGAGGAAAACGCATCCCCTAAAATTTATTTCCAATGTAACTTTTTGTCTTATTATTAGTATACCATTTAAAAATTGATTTCCAATAGTTTGTTTTATTCTAAACAAAAAATGTCTCTTGGATTTTTTGCCCCAAATAATTTTTAGTGTTGGTTTTTTGTGTTTTTTGTTGTTTGTTTTTGTTGTTTTTTTGTTTTTGATGGGTTTTGTGGGGGGGTGGGTTGTTGGTTGTTTGGGTTTGGTTTTTTTTTGTGCATCGAAAATTAGGACACCACAGCTTGAAAAAGCAGTACTTAATTTTGTTGAAGAACAACCTTCTAGCAGTACTAGAAAGATTGCTTTTGAGTTAAATGTTGATCATATGACGGTATTTCCGAATATTAAAGGAACAAGTCCTATACCCTTACCATCTACAACGAGTACAGGCACTGTTACAGCGAGATTTTCCAAACCGTCTTAAATTTTCCAATTGGACGCTGAAAATGATTAAAAGAAATTGCCTTTTCGAGGTGTTCCAGAAATGACGATTCTTTTTCGGATTAAATTTTCTAATAACCACATGTGGATGTGAACCCTCCCTATTGTCTTCGTTTTTGTGGGGGGTTTGGGAGTTATTTAATTGTTCACTTTTACTATTAACTACAGAAAAAATGCATACACGTCCATTTTAAAAGTTCATACATTTGTGAGGGAGTAAATATTATGAATAGAGAGTTTATGTTTTTTATGCACAATGGGCTTACAATAATTTAGTCAGGTACTAGATTTATTTAAAACATATCAGTAATGATATCAGTCAACCCAAATAACCATGTTTAGTTTTTGATTTCAAATTTACAAAGTTATTGCTTGTAGACGTTTTTAATTTCACTATCAAAATTACTTTCTAATATTTATTTTGTTTTAAACCATTTCCTAAACAAAATTTTGATTCGATAATTAATCGAGCTATGGTGTTTAATTAGCGATACCTTCAAATATATTCTTTAAATAGTAAACAATTAAGTAAGCAACGTAAATTACTTATTTTCTAAAACGTGCTTAGTGTAATGATTCATTCTACAGTCCTTCTATAATGGATAACCCCAATGCTGAGACTACCTGCTGTTAGAATTGTAAATGATACCCTATCCAATCCTTTTAGCTTCACAATGTGCAAACTTTTGTTTACAGAAATTGTGGTGTCCAAGTTTCTAAATTTCATGAGTGTACCACCTTTAAGGGGCTGTATCTTAACAAGGAATGCTCAAATGACGTTTTTATATAATGTATGATCCTCTGAATTGTTTTACACTTATTTTGTTACACCCTGTATATTAATCATACATTATTTGTGATTAAGTATTGTTTATAATTAATAAAGTGTTATATTAAAATTGTCAAATAAACAAAATGAATAAAATCGAATAGAATAAATTAGATACAAATAAACTGTGTCCAAGATATAGAGAGCCACTATGGGTATTTCCAAAACGGTAGCAGATGCTGACTTGGTTAAATCTGTCTAAAATCGAAAAAAATGGCATTCAGACATTTTTGAAAATGTTATGCGTTATTGAAATATTTTGAATATTTTTGATTTTATATTCTATTTTTTTCTGGCCTTAATAGTAGAGCGACATCAATTCCGATGACACATTTCCACAGCAACTTTTTATTTTGTTTAACGCATTGTTCCTAATTTTTTAATCCAACCCTTATTTTTGACACCATATTCTCGTCAAGTTTAATGCCGTGCAATCGATTTGTAGCTAGGAAATGATCGAATTTGGGGGGAAAATTGTTTTGAGGTTGGCATGCGTTATACACGGGCTTGGAGGGGTGCCCCATTGTGGCTACACTTCCTAAATCGTTTCTTGGGGTCTACCCAACAAGACTGCATAGTTGTTTTACTTGCCTCAAAAAATGCAAGGTACCCTCCCTTTTATGCAACTAACAGCTGTACTAGAAAGCCTTTTCTATTCCAAATTCATCGGTGTATCACAGTTTGCGGGTTACTATCGTTTAAGTATTTTTTTCGAGTTTAATAAAGAATTTTCCTATTACGAACCTCTACATAGCATTTAAAGTAAAGTACAATACAAGTAACTATACCATGTGTCTTTGGCTAGACACAACATAGAATTTTTACTATAGAAAAAATTTGATTTGATTTACTATTGCTATGAAAATTTCGGTTGGTTGTATAGGGTATACGTTACCGCATTTTGTTGAAGTTAAAAAGAGAGAACAAGTGTAGAATGCCTAATCTTCCTTCAAATGTAAATATTATTCCTTAATTTTGTAAAAAGTAAGTAATTAGTATTTTGTGTTTTTACGAAAATTGTAATCAATGTTCGGTTGCTTTCATATTTTAATATAGCTATTGAAAAAGCATAATAAAATACTTTTGCATAAAACCTGTTCTTATTGAATTTGAGGTTAAATAAGTCGTTTGTTTTCTTTCATTGTAGACCTGTGTGTAAACTATTAGACGTAATACCTGCATCTTACAAGAACATAGAGGTATTCTAAAGCTAAAAGTTTATTTTAAATAAATACAGTTATTATTATAGATAAGACAAATATTTCGATTAATATGGATTGAGTAGTTTGTCTCTACCACAGATCTCTACAAATAAACAGAATTTGTTGTTCTAAGGACTTTATTCGGAATCAGCAAAGTAAAGTATAATCCAGAATTGGACGGTGTTATACATTTTAGCTTTCATGAACGTAAACAATTATTTAAAACTTATGGGATTCATGAAAATTTTTAGAAAATTCCCGATTAAGGTTTTTAATGTCATGAATAATAATAATAAATTGATTTATTGTCTAACAGCTACAAAGCCAATTACAGTACAACAATAAATAATACAGTTTTATATATAAATATGTTATTAGAAATAGTAAAATATTAATAATACTAATAAAAGTAAAAGAAACTAAAGCTATGTTACTAAAAATTGCAAAATAAATAAATAAATAAATCACGTAAGGCTGTTTTATCACTCAGGACAATTTCAGATTTCTAGTAGGCGGTTCACTATTTTTATTTCTTGTTACATAAATAGCTATTTGTTGTTTTTTCTGTTTCTAAAACTGTTTAAAATGCATGTCATGTACAAAAAAATTGACATCAACAATTCAACAATATATTATTTATCTATTAATATTAATCGGCTTCCAAGTCTGGCCTGTTGCGCTCAGAAAAATTCGCCCGCAGTACATTCATTTCACAATTCTCCAAAAGTTTTCAGTATTTATCGTTTACTTAATGTTAATTTTCTCATTGATTTTTAAGTAAAAATTAAAAAAAAGTAGGGTTATCAGAAAATTATTATCTATGTCGCGCAGGAGTCAAATTTGGGCTTATAAGGAAATCCATTTTTCTATTATTTTACGTTTTAATTAAATTAAATACAACAAAGACGAAAATAAAAAAATAGCTCCTGCACGACATTAATAATAATGTTAGCTATATGTTTGTGCAAAATCAGTAAAATATTTCTAAAAATAAGCGAGATAAATTTACATAAACTTTATAACTCCTGAAACAAACTTACAATGTATAATGATAATAATAACTGAAATTATACATTATGTGTAATAGTTGATTGTTCAAAAGTAATTAAATAATATTCATTGTATGCCTCTAATAGAGTTTTAACGTTACAATGGAAAATATCAGAATTGCAACAAATATCATTATAATAACCGCACATTGCTATGACTGGGGATTTTTAAATGTATTGGTTTTAGCAAATTGAGTATAAAAAGTATAATTATTTCTGATGTTCTTCAAGGATACGTAAAAGTTCAATTTACCTAGTATAAAAGGACAATCAATTGCATTATGTAATAATTTATAACAGACAAACATGTTTGGTAAGATAAATAATTGGTTGACAAAATCCTCTTTCAGGATAAAATTTATATTTTTTCACCAGAGATATTTTAAAACTTTCTTTGAACTCTCTCAATTTTAATTTTGAGGTGATCATAATAAGGCAACCAAATTATTGCACCGTATTCGAGACGACTTCTGACTAAAGAAAAGTATAACGTTTTCAGTGTATCAATGTTAGAAAATTGCTTGCAAATTCGAATCATAAATCCAAGCATTTTAGTTGCAGAAGAAACTATGTTTGATACATGAATATTAAAAAGCAATTCACTGTCAAAATAAATGCCAAGGTCTTTGGTTTCATAACAACGAGAAACAATACGATCATCAATTGTATAGTTATGCAATAAAGGCTTAAGTTTTCTAGAGAACGTCATTATTTTGCACTTTTCGATATTTAAGTTGAGTCTGTTTAACTTGCACCATTTTGAGATAGCATTTATATCATATTGTAATTTAATACAATCAATAACAGATTTAACAGTAGTAAAAACTTTTACATCATCTGCATACATTAAGGCTTCACAATCAATTCTATCACAAAGGTCATTTATAAACAACAAAAATAAGAGAGGACCCAGGTTTGAGCCCTGTGGTACACCAGATTTTTCTAAAAAGTTTTAGATATGAAATCATTGTATACCACGTATTGTAAGCGATCTTAGAGGTATGATGAAAGAAATGAAATTATTGAGCTGCAAAAACCATACAGTCTTAATTTTCTAATAATATCCCATGGTCAATTCAGTCAAAGGCCTTGGAAAAATCGGTGTAGATAACATCCACCTGCCCGTGGTTATCTAGTGCCTCAGCCGTAAAATGAGTAAAACAACACAGGTTAGTAAGTGTAGAGCGTTTGTCAACAAAACCATGTTGATGCGGTGATATAAAATATTTAATTTGATGATATATTTGGTTACACATGCAACTTTCGAACACTTCAGCAAAGTTTGACAATATGGATATAGGTCTATAATTAGTTATTTCAGCAGGGTCTCCTTTTGAGCACAGGACATATTCTACTAGTTTTCCAAGTTGTAGGAAAGGTACTCGTTTTTAGACCCAGATTAAAAATGATAAATAATGGTTCAACAAATATCTGACGACAATCTCTGAGAAGAAAGCTAAGGACTTGGTCATTTCCCGACGTTGGCTTACTTTTTAGTTTCAATATTGCAAGAGAAATGTCATCTCTGGATACAGATTTTACATTAACATTAGAAGAATTGTTACTGATGGCATTATGATAACCTGGAGTAAAATTTTGGAAAACACTGCTGAAATACATCTTACCGAATTGTTGCATCAACTATTTTGTTTGAATCATTTACAAGAGATATCGTGTTTATACATCTTACCGGGGATCCTAGAACTACACTTTGGATTTAACAAATAATATTTCCAATGCAGGGTGGAAAATATCTTCATCAATTAGTAAGAGCATAAAAGTTTGTGTTTTAAATTATTTAATTTGCTATTTCTCTTTTGACTTTCTATTTCAGGTTTTAGTAGAATCCAGTAGTCAACAAACAAGATAACAAGATTTTTATTTCAAAACCCTCCAAAACAATTGTAAGAAATGTTGTAATTTTAAATACAATTTTTTATTAAAAGTGATTGTCGTTTTAAGTTTTAATTGCATCGTATTAAATATTCTCTTCTATAAATGTGTCCTGAAAAGGAACGATTTGTTTGTGGATATACAGAAGTGAAAGCTAATAGGTATTACATGCGAAGTGGTTTGGTCATAGAAGTTTTGTTGCACATTTGCAATTATATTTGCTGGTATATTGAAGCAAACTTCCACAATTTTATTTTTTAAAGACTCAATTGTATCGTGGGGTATAACCCTTCGAAGATATGTAAAGCAATAAAAAGACGTCAAGCCTGGTGATCTTGGTGGCCAAGTAACTTTCTCATCTCTTCCAATTCAGGTTCTACGAAGTGCTTCATTTAAAAGTTGTTTTATTTGATTTGCATTATGTGCTGAACACCCATCATGCTGATACCACAAACTGCATTAAAATTGAACGAACATTCATCGGTAAAGCAAATATTCTTAACAAAATTCATATCATTATTGCGTATCTTTATTAAATTCTTGCCTTTTGTCAGCATCGATTTATGCTTTTTAAAATTTTATGAACTCGACACCTATTTACACCACAGTCGATACTTAGTTGTCGAACACTAACATTAGGGTTAAGTTGCACAGCACCGAGTACATCGATTTCTTCATCTTTTGGTTTTGTTGAACCTCCTTCGGATGCTTGTGTACACTGCCGTTTCTTTGCCGATCCGGAAAAAAGTGCAGCAACCGAAGCAGAAGTGTTTCTATAACTTTAACTTCTGTATACCCATTTTCTCAGGGATTGTATATACACACTCATTTTCAAAAATTAAATTAGAGAATATTACAATAAGGAACACTCAATAACAATTAATTGTAATGTATACGTCAATAGGAAAATGTCATAGCCTTAGTAGATCAATTCAATTTTTTTCTATAGTGAAATTCCTATGTTGCGTCTTGCCAGACACACACGGTATATGTTAACACTCTAATGACTGGTTCTACCAAGCCGACTTAAACTTAAGCTATGTTAGAAACAATCGTTGCTATGGTTTTAACAATTGTGTCTAAGTTTTTAATGGTGTTGGTGGAACCGGCCGTAAGTCATTTAATCGTTCAATAAACTTATATTTGTTTTCCAAAGCCTGCTTTTGTCTGTTTAATGTAAGATAATTTGTTCTGTGCTTATTCCATAAAATTATTACTTAAATTTATCAAAATTAAAATATTATTAAACTTAAAGTGTTAAATGATATAGCTAGTTGTTTTGAACTTGACTTTAAATGATATGTCCGTAATAGGAAAATTCCTTATTAATCTTGAAAAAAATACTTAAATGGTAATAACCCGCAAAGTGTTAGAATATGATGTCAAAAAATAATAGCCGTATTTGAGAAATAAAAAGTTGATGATAGTTCCACAAAAACGAAACGTAGGATACAAAAATTTGTAACAACGCGTTAAACAAAATAATAAGTTGCTGTAAGAAGTGTTATCGAAATTGATGTAACTCCAATTTTAAGGCCAGAAAAAATAAAATGTAAAATCGAAAAATCAAAAATTTTCTAAATATTCAATAACACATAAAATTTTGAAAATATCTGACCACCATTTTTTTGACCATTTAATTGCGTAACTTTTGTCCCATTTTGCCAAGTCTGTATCTGCTACAGTTTTGGAGATACCCATAGTGGCTCTCTTTATCTTGGGCACAATGTATGTTGGAAAAGTGATGGAAATCATTGATTAACATCTCCTAAACTCGGTGCCACAAAAAAAGATACTTGCGTCATTGTCTTTGGATGTAAGAAATAAAGTACCGTTCATTGTATGAGTAAGACATAGGTTTATGTAAAATAAAGAGGAAAGATATACTATCTGCGTTATGAATAAAGTCACTTAACTGACTTCAATTTAAGTAGACGTTTGTTACAGTTCAAAAAAAATTCGAACAGAACGTATGTTGTAAACCGTGTTCAGAACGTAGGGCGTAGGTTGTGCCTTACGACGGAAATCAAATCTACCGCGCTACCTCGAATTTTCCTATTGGTGAACGACAATTACTAGTTAAGCGACGAGTCAACATTTTGGGCACTTTTTTCACTTCCTTTGGGTGCTTTAACGGTAGCTCAATAAAGCAAGTAAAATACAATTAAAATTTCAACGTGGCTTCAATTATTGCACCATAATCGAGTGCGGAAAGATAAACCCGATCAATTTACACCGTAAGTGAATCTTTTTACTATTTTTTGTGGGTACTTTCAAGATTGTATTAATTATTAATTGCAACGTTTGCTTTAGCACGTGTGTTAACCTAACACTTTTACCCTATCTTACACCCAAAAAACTTCTGGGGATGCTAGAATAGCTAGTTAGGAACCTCTCGCTGTCTAATTGTTCAAGTACCTCGCTTACGCTTACATTTTAGCCGCCAACAGCTGGTAAATGCTGAAGACCGATTGATTTGTTGATGTTGCATATCCATTGCTTCGAGAAAGCCTAATTGTCATCTGCTTTTCAATCTGAACCTCCCCTCAGGAAAATTGTGGAATTAAATACGTTCGGACGCTGTCCAAGTTTTAATGTTTAATTATTCTACTCGTTATCAAAGCGTAAGAAGCTCACGTAGTTATAACTTTAGTAGTTAAGTAATTCTTTTTGTGTCAAAGGTGAACTCGATCACCGACTTTCGGTTTTGTTTACGTTGGCTCCCTCAGGCTAGACGCTGTAGATAGCGGGGGCGACGTTATAAAGAAAAAGTCTTTTGGGTTAACAAAACCTGTTTATCGGTTTACCTTCGAGTTTAAGTTACTTTTAGGGTAATGTTATGTAAAGTGACGTGTGTACGTCAAGTTTTCGTTCTAACCAATCTTAAATTGGTACGCTAATTTTTTGATTGGGGTGTAACGATAAAACTTATCTGAAGTCATTTTAGCTTCGTTGTCTTTGTGGGTCTTGGTTATTAATTACTGTTATTTCGCATTATTTTATTTGAAACTGCAATCCTTTAAGAACAAAAACATGTCTAGTTTTATACAAGGTAAAACATTACGGTCTCAGGCGCGGCAAATTTGTATACAGAGTGTTGCAACGGCATTAGGTATAAGCATAGTTTCCGTTAAAAGTATAAAATTTGAGCATTAGTCAAGTCCGACATTATCAAATCCAGAAAAGAAAAAGCCCACGAAAGAAATCAAAAACTTTAAAAATCTGTATAAGAAACACAATGTATACAAAAAGTAAGTTTTAAGTAAAACATATTTTACAAACTTTCTAACTATAACTTTTTATAGAAAAACATGTGACAGTCGACTCCTTAAACAACGAACTTAAATACAAGCACATCTTATTAAGAAATCACAGTTTTAATAGGATTCTACATAAAATTGGCTTTAAATTCAAGAAAGACGATCATCGCAGAAGCTTGATAAAGATATCGCACATAGCTACAATGAAGAGAAATTTTTAAAATGCTACATGAGAAACTTAAAATTTGAAAATCCACGTGAAGTAGTTTATATGAAGTAAAGAAAGTATGGCTAGATCATGACAAGATGACTGTTCTAAAAGTGTTCGGAAACCTGAGAGCTACGAAGGAAAACGATTTATTGTAGTACATGCAGGTTTAACTTCTGGTTTTGTAAAAATTGAGTCATTCCTATGTTTACCTACTTAGTTTATAACTTGGAAAAACCATCCTTTATTGTATTAGATAATGCATCTTATCATTCCACTTTACTGGAAAAAATCTCTTCTACAAGTTGGAGCAAACACGATTTAATTTCTTTACTGAACTACTTTACATAATTCTACTATGTTTAAAACTGAATTACTTGCTATTGCTTAACTGCACAAAAAAGAAAAGCAATATGAAGTTGATGAACTATTACGGCAATCCAGATACGAGTATTACGCTTTCCTCCTTATCGTTGTAAATTTAATGCTACCTAACTAATATGAGCTTATGCAAAATCATACTAAGTCTATGGAGATGATGAAAAAAATTTGTTCTTTATACTGAAAAATTAATTACCGAATGGTGTGATAGAGAAAAATTATTAGGGATTACAGTAGAACCATTAATAATTAATATTAACTCAACGATACAAGTTTGTCTGAAACTTCGGATAGTGATTTTTACTCACTGAAACGTGGTAAAATCAATAGTTGGTGTTGCCAAAAATTAGGGAAAAAACTTCTAGACTCTTTTTTAAGAAGGATGGATTTAAAGATGCAAAAAACTACAGGTGTTGCCAGAAATTACGGGAAAAACTTTTGAACTCTTTTGAAGAAGTAAGGATTTAAAGTTGAAAAAAACTACAGGAACTTCAAGTTTTTTGCATTTTTAAATCTTTCCTTCTTCAAAAAGAGTCCAGAAGTTTTTCCCGTAATTTCTGACAACACCAACTATTGAGTTACCCAGAAGGTTATTAAGAATATCAACACTTTACATTACAATCAGAAGCGCAGCTCTCTAGTAAATTTGGTAGCAGTTATTTATTTTCCAATTGCTTAAAATTAACGTGTATCGGAATTCTACTTAAAACTTGTATCTTCTATGATTAAATAAACGTTATTAAAATATGTAAAATAATAATTACAAATTATTACCATATTTAAACATAACGTTCCATTTTAATGATTCTCTGAAATTCACCAACCAATCTTTGCCAATTCGTGTATAGTATAGTTTCAAATGATTCCATAAGATTTTTTTTTTATCTTCGGTCTGTCACCAACAACTAACTATAAACATACAGGGTGTCCCACTGGGAACGCCATCACCAAGATGGTGACACTTCCGGTTATGCCGAAAGTAGGCGTCAAGTTGCTTATTTTAAATGGAACATCCTATAAATTATTCTATTTTGGATTTTGCACAAAATTGTAGACACATTTTGTGTATAATGTCCTATACCTAAAGTCTAACTGTTTTGGACTTACTTTAAATTTTATGTCAAAATGACATTTTCAGGCCTAAACAAAATTATAAAATTTTCTTATACTAATGCCTTTATTATTTAATTGAAATAGGTTTGGGGACCTATTTTAGTGGGCAATGTCGATATTTTGATAATAAATTAATACAGAGCGATCAAAAAAAAAAAAAGGATTAAAATTAAATTCAAAAACACGTCAAAAGTCATTTTTTTAAATGCAAGCACCATGTTTTTATAGCTTTATTTTATTTAGCATCAAAGATAAGGTAGACTTTGTACAAGGTTGTCTATTCAAAAAATTCATGGTTTTCAAAATATTGGCAATTTAACTTTTTTTTGTTGCACAATTGCTATTGTATTTCTTTTAATATGAATGATTATTCCTAGTTGGTCATGATGTCGTTAGAAAACAATCATCTGTCAAGGATATGTCAAACTGTTAAAAATTTTCAATAATCATGCCGGGACGCTTAAATTGTACAAACGAAGATTATTTAAATTTATTTATTATTTATGGACAGTGTGATAAAGTTATATTAAGAACATGTGTTACAGTTAACTGTACCGACTGTGAGTGTCAAAGTGCATATCGTTATCAAACAATAACTTTAAATGCTTGAAACACACGTGTGTCGATAAAGCCAGGTGTTCTTTTGTTGCGTGTGTACTACTGTACAAGTAATTACTTGGCTTTATCGACACACGTGTGTTCTCAAGCATAACTAAGTTATCGCTTTGATAACGATATGCACTTTAACACTCACAGTCGGTACAGTTAACTGTTGGCATTTCTTAGTTTGATACACACAGTTTGACATATCCTTGACAGATGATTGTTTTCTAACGCCATCATGGCCAACTAGGAATAACCATTCATATTAAAGAATCAATAGCATTTGTGCAACAAAAAAAAATGTTAAATTGCCAATATTTCGAAAACCTGAATTTTGGAATAGACAACCTTGTACAAGGTTAACCTTATTTTGATGCTAAATAAGATAAAATTATAAAAACATGGTGCTTGCATTAAAAAAATGATTTTGACGTGTTCTTGAATTTAATTTTAATCCTTTTTTTTTATCGCCTTGTATTAATTTATTATCAAAATATTGACATAGCCCACTAAAATAGGTCCCCTGCTACAGAAAACCTATTCCAATTAAATAATAAAGGCATTAGTATAGGAAGAATTTTATAATTTTGTTTAGGCCTGAACCTCATTTTTGACATAAAAATTAGAAATAAGTTCAAAACAGTTAGACTTAGGTATAGGACATTATACACAAAAATGTGTGTCTACATTTTGTCAAAATCCAAAATAGAACAATATATAGAATGTTCCATTTAAAATAAGCAACTTGACACCTACTTCCGGTATAACCGAAAGTGTCACCATCTTGAAAATAGTTTAACGGAACTGCCCTCGTCGATGTTAGTATACTACCAAATTTTCAAATTTTTCCCATGTACAGTTTTTCTATAATCTATCGATGGCGTTCCCGGTGGGACACCCTGAATAAACGTTTAAAAGATTAACAACTGTTAGGGTCAAAACTAGACTAGACTAGAATATTTATTTTTCTTCCCCACAAACTTGTAAATTTGGAATTCATGAGCATAATTGTGTCTAAAGTGTTTTAACTTTAATAAATTTCACAAATTGTAAGGTTACGATACGTTGAAGGCGAACGCACACTACCAACTCTTTTTAGTGATTTCTTAGTTCCAACTAGTAAAATAGACGCTATTTTACTAGTATGGTTAATCTTATTTCATACCAATAAAATGATGACGCAGGGATCTTCTTTCTTGGTGCCAACTTGCACACATCAATAAATTTAAAGAAACAAATTTATGTCTTTATTTTATTATATTAGTTTAGTGGAATTTTTGTTTTTCTTTTGATTATGCTATTAATGGGTCACTTAACATCGACAGATTTTGCCAGAGCAGTAGCACTTATCAAACATCATCAAACATACAGAGTAGTTGTTTGAATGAGTAAATCGACGTCAACCATCCACCATTGTAGTGTAAATTGTCGTAGTCAAACCAAAGAGTATGTTAGGAAAAAAAAACAAGGAAGAAAACAGCTGCAGATAAACGCTTTATAATTTTGCCAATATTGCGAACACAAACCAAAAAGCAGATCATATTAGAAACATATTGCAAGATCTTTTTGGAACCACAGTAAGTGAGAGCCCAGTAAGGAGAAAACTTAAGAAAGGTGGTCTCAAGTCAATTGCACTAATAAAATCCCCAAGACTTTAGAGACTCTATCGTGTTGCCCAACTAAGATTTGGTGGAGAACATCAAACTTAGGGTGATGACTAGTGGAATCTAGTTCTCTTTACAGACAAGAGCTGCTTTTGTATAAATTCAATTGGTGCTAGGGTAGAAAAAGAACAAAATAAACCATTTAATTCTGCTACTACTCTATCTTTTGGTAGATGTTCAAATAAAATCTCATGCATTGAAGCAGGCATGTAGTATCACTAATCTAGCTTTACAAATAATTCAGCAATTTTAAATGCATAATTTTTTAAAAGTTTCTGCATCCACAATAAAACCAAAAGAAATGGCTTCTAAAATTACGGAACATCTTTTAATCAACCCTTCATCAATCCCAGTAATTTTGGCGAAAACTATGAAAGTTTTAAAAAAAAAAGCCGAGCCGTGTTGCCATCGATCGTTTGAAATTCCACTAGCTAAAGGTTTTACGTGATTAGCTAATAGTCCTAATTAATTTTTGAAGTCTTATTGTATTGTTTTTTTACGATTTTCAAAAACCGTTTCCTCTTCAGGTTGTTTAAATTTACGACTTATTAAAGGCCTTGGGATAAAAAATATGAATAAAACATTCAAAAAACCTAATCCGCGTGTGGAATAGTGACAAGCCAAAACGGATATGCAGTCTCATCTACGTTTCTTGCATTTACCGCCTCCAGATCGTTCATTTTTGTGGGGGTTGCATTACAAATGTAGCATTTCTAAGACTTGATGTCGTGAAATACTTACTTTAGAAAAAGCAGTTACAATCGACTACTCACGTGCAATAAGTTTGTCTAAAGATCGTTTCACAAACCTTCTTCAAATTTTGGGTTCGACTAGTTTCCGTCATAAAATTTGATGGTGTGAAACACCATCATTTGTTTTAGACAAACATTTGATCATTAAAATGCAATGCAAAATAAAAAAACGAACACACATCCAATTAATTAGACAAATGTGACACACAGCCATTGTCAAACTTATTTGATCAAATAAATTTGACTAAAGCAAGAATTTAACGTTTAATTTGCATAATTGGTCCAAATATAGAAAGTTTAAGATGATGAATAACCTTTATATTGTTAAGAGACTTAGGATTGAAATTAGAGCTGACTCTGGTATTGAATATGATCAATTTATACGTCAGTCTGAGATATCACTATGCTCCAATCCGAAACAGTTTTAGACATTTGTTAATAAAAACAGGAATTTAACAAAATAACCTGGCTCTATGATGTGGGAGCATAATGAACTTACATTTCATTAAGTTTGCGACCTCTCGGTTGCAAATTGAACCTCTGTAAAATTAGGTAGAGTAAGATGGCCAAAATAAAGGAATCCAGAGCAAAAAAAAAGATTATTCCTTAAGAGGTTGCCGCTAACTCAACGGTGTTTGGGTGGGTACGTAGTGTCAATTATTTTGTTTTTACCAGGGCGCCAAATCCTTTCCCACAGACAACCTATATGCTCGTCTTGGTCTTGGATTAGAGATCCAGCATAAAACTCTACAATAATTATATAAAGGTTTTGTTACCGAATAAATGATGCAAAAAAAAAAATAAAAGAAGGAAAAGAAAAAGAGAAGAAAAAAAAATATATTTCCTTGTGTGGCACCACAGAAATGACAATAATGTGCATACACAAAAAAAAATGATAACAAACAAGTATTAATTATGTACAGTGTAGATAAAGTTCTATTCTATAAACTGTCGAGTGCGCAAGTTGAATAGTAAGATAAGTAAACTGAATTTGTACTTTTTTATGTGTGTATAATTTTTAAAATTTTAGCGATGTTGAGATTTATGCGGTAAAGGGCGTCGAGCAAGCTTGTCCGAGTCTTTAGTGTTGAGGTGCAAATCAAAGAAAAATCCCGGATAGTGCAATAACCTCACTTCCACGCGCAAAATATCTGACGTCGTCGTCAGATGAAATCTCGCGATACTACTTGCGTTCACGTTACAACAAACTTTATAGGTAACTATTTTTATTATTTACAATAGCAAGCAAAAATAAATTGTAATGGTGTACCACACGTATTTCTTTTCGACACGTATTTACAATTATTACCTAAGTACATTAGAAACAAAAAAAATGAAAGGGAAAAAAAAACCGATTCAATGGTGTATGACACAATAAACTTTATGTTTTCGATGATGATGATGGACGTCAACAAAAATAATAAATCGCCAAATATAATTATTCCCATAAACTAAACAAAATACGCGTTTTGGGGTCTTTACACACGCACAATCAAATAATTTTTACACGCACAATCAAATGTTCCAGTCACTCTTGATTGTAGGTCCGACGTTTAAAATAAATAGATTTAATAACTTACAGTTGCGGACGTTGTGATACTCTATTTTTTTTGTAGTGACCCCGGACATCTGGCCGAGATCGGAAAGTCAAGAAAATAATCGCTCCTGGACAGGTAGCGCACCAAGTTGTGGGTGTGAGAAGCAGCTAGCGAGAGAATCGGGTGAGTAGAAATGGTTTTAAAAATGGAAATTAACGTTTGATTGAAAATAATAAAGATCTTACCTTCCAGGTGTTAGTGAAGCTGATAAAGAGATTATCTATCCGTGCTGGACGTAAATCCATCAAACGATGAGTTGATCGAAATAACTTTTTGATTACAACACCATAATAAATTCCAATCAAATTAGTGAATACAAACAAGATCCAATATAAAATTGATATTTTAATTACATTTGTAATTCACTGCACCAGCACAATGGATATTACAATAATAGAAATCAAAACGTCAAAACCGCATTTTCGAACACAAAAATCTACATTTATCAATGCCCCTTTGAGATAAATCTGACCTTTATATACGTCGACACGGGAATTTAAATTCATCGTGTAAACAATTAGGCAACCCAAGTCATACACACATACAAACATTCACATAATATCCTAATGTAATAAGAAATAAAGTTTTGTATTGAAAACTCGAAAATAAAATTGTAACAACTCTCCCTTACAAAAAAAGTTTTGTTCCACTATAATCATATCAGATCAGGTTGTCAACAAAAATCATCTTAAGACATATCTAAATCGGGTGGTTCTTCTTTTAAATCTCGTATATGCCACAATCCTTTACTAACACGATTGTCATCCATCAATTCGTAAGATACTGAAGAAAGCTTCTTTCTAATGATAAATGGTCCTATATAACGTGGTGCGAATTTTGATGTAAAGTTCTTTGCAGCATCTGAAAGAGCAAAATTTCTTCGGTACACCCTATCTCCTACCACAAACTCGGTTTGTCTACGACGTAAATCATAACGCGATTTGGCTCTATTGTGCGCGATTTCTAAACGTTTCTTGATATCTACAAACAACTTTTTAAATTCTTCTTCACGCTGAGTTGGTACTCTAGCTTCTTCAATTGGTGAGATTTTGGTATGATGGCGGTCCCCAAAAAGAACATGCTCTCTTCCGAAATTCGCAAAGTATGGCGTAACTCCTATGGTTTCATGAACTGAAGTCCTTAATGCACAAGCAACTCTAGGTAAATACTGATCCCATTTTTGTGGTTTTCGGACACATACGCGGTTAACATAGCCTTAACGTCTCTGTTAACCCTTTCTACAGGGTTAGCTTGGGCATGGTATAACGGCGTAAACTGTATGTGGACTTTAAACTCTTTACAAATTTCTCGGAACTCTTTTGACCGGAACTGTGTTCCATTATCGCAAATTACTCTATGGGGGAGTGCCATAAACTAAAAATATCTGATCCCGAATAACGTCTACTATCGCAGAAGCAGTACCCGTTCGTAAAGGAACAAGTACAACATATTTAGTGAAATAATCAGAGATTGCCAAAATCAATGTGTAACCTTTTGCTGAACGAGGCAAAGGTCCACACAAATCAATACTAATCATTTCCCACGGTCTCGATATCGTAAGATGCTTTCCTAAAAGTCCTGCTGGAGCTCTTTGATCCGATTTAGTTTGAGCACAAAGTTTGCACGATCGTACATATTTAGTCGTATCGGTTTTCATCTTAGGCCAATAGTATTGGGCTTGCAATCTCTTAAATGTTTTGAACATACCGGCGTGACAACCTTCAGTGGAGTTATGTGATTGTACTATTATGGTCTTTCGCCGTTCTTTCGGTACTACAATTTTCCAAGAATCACTTTCATCACGAAGACCCGGATAAGAAACTTTAACATACTTGAACAACTTGCCGTTCTCAATACGCCAATGGGGGTGATGTAATGGATTCTGCTTTACTTTAGTTATCATTTTCTTATACCAGGCATCCTGTATGTTGGTATTTGTTGTGTCTTCAACGACCGATATTTCAGTGACAGTACGTGATAATAGATCAGGAACAACGTGATCTTTTCCTTTACGATGACACACTTCAAAATCGTATTGCTGTAGGCGCAAAACCCAACGAGCTAACCTGCCAGTAGGTTCTTTAAGATTATGCAACCAAAGTAATGAATAGTGGTCAGTAATAACCTTGAAATGATAACCTTCTAAATAGGGTCGAAGTTTCTCTACCGCAAAAATAACCGCCAAACATTCACGCTCGGTAGTCGAATATTTCTTTTCAGCAGCACTCAACGAACGACTGAGATAACAGATCACATGTTCTCCGTCCTCATCTTCCTGTGATAGAACAGCACCTAATCCGAAAGCTGAAGCATCTGTTTGTACTGTAAATGGTAGATTGAAATTGGGACAACTCAATACAGGAGCCGAAACAAGATAATTTTTACCTTCTGAAAGCTTCCTCACAAAAACTTGACCAATTCCAAGCTTTGTTTTTGTGCAACAATGACGTTAACGGAGCAATTAATGATGCGAACCCAGGTATAAAACGGCGATACCAAGATGCTGTTCCTATCAATCGCCTAACTTCTGTAGTATTCCGAGGTGTTGGAATTTCAATTATGGCCTTAACTTTTTCGGGGTCTACATGTAACCCCAGTTGATCCACCACAAACCCTAAATACCGTAACTCGGGACGACACAGTTGACATTTTTCTTTAGATAACGTTAGACCTGCTTTCAAGAGCCGATCTAAACACTTCTCCAACACGACAAGATGAGTTTCAAAAGTCTCAGTCACAATAATAACGTCATCCAAATAAACGAAGACATGCGGTTCTAGTTCTGGCCCTAACACTCGATCTATCAATCTCTGCCATGTTGCAGGGCTGTTCGCTAAACCAAACGGCATTCTCTTAAATTGAAATAGTCCTCTTCCAGGAATTCCGAAAGCGGTGTAAGGTCTCGAACTTTCTTCAACTTTGACTTGCCAATATGCCGATTTTACATCTAAGGAGGTAAGATATTTTGCATTCCTGAGTTGATCTAAGATTGTGGAGACGAATGGAATGGGGTAAGCATCTTTGTGACAGACCTTATTCAATTGCCGGTAGTCGACACATAAACGATATGTTCCATCTTTCTTGGGTATCATCAAAACAGGACTAGACCAACCTGATGACGAGGGTTCGATAATGTCGTTATTTAACATGATGTTTATTTCTTCATCAATCTTCGATTGCATAGCTGGTGAAACTCTGTATGCTCGTTGTTTAATTGGGGCAGCAGTGGTGATAATGCGATGTTCAACTAGATTCGTACAACCAATGTTGTTTCCCATTTGACTAAAATATTTATCGGCCAAGCATTCCAATTGAGTTTGTTGTTCGGGTGACAATGTCGCTTTGGCCACTACAGCACTAATTTCAGGCAACGCTGCATCTTTGGAAAATGTCCAACAATTTCTTCTTAAGTCTGGAATTATTCCCATGGTTCTCCAAAATCAATACCCAATATTAGCGGGTGATTTAACTCTGGTACAATCAACATAGTGAGCATTCGAACTTGACCTTCAAGCTGTAATGGTAACGTGACTGATCCTACTACGGTACAAGTTTGACTGTTGGCTACTACACACGAAGATATTGATGATTTGGTTATTTTTATACCTAGTTTATCGAGAAGTTTCCATCCAATAGAACCTAATATTGTACGAGTGGCTCCAGTGTCTAACAAACCTCTAATTTCAATGCCTAAAATATTAACTGTCAAATATGGCCTCAAGTCGTCTTCACAATGTGTAAAAATGTAATTTAGAATAGGAGTCATATATTCATAGTTATCTTGATTATTTTCCGAAAAGATTTTGACCGATGAAAGAGATTTTGGTGAGTACAATTCTCGGCCACTTATTGCACTCTGCGACCGTTTCCCGTACATTTGAAACAGCTACGTATAGTAACTCCAGGGTGACCGCATCCATAACAGTGGGTGGTTTTGGGAGATGTGCAGACATTCGCTCGGTGACCGGTTTTTCGACAATTCCAACAAGTAATAGCTTGTGTAGGTTGGACGGGTGATACCATATTAGTATTAGCCGCAGTATTCCTGGACGATGCGGACAGGTCATCAAAATCTATCAATGATGGAGACGATTCATGGAACTCATTGACTTCAAAACGCACTTTACGTTTTTGCCAAGCTAAATCTGGTTCCAGCATTTGCGACCAATTTGTTGGAGGGGGTTTAAATTTCTCCGCATTAATTTTGCATCTTCTAAGGATCGACATAGTCGTACTAAATCGCTCACAGACGTAATAGGATGGATCGCTAACTGTTGACTATAATAAGGTTGAAGATTTTTCTTAATAATTGCCAAACGGGTAATTTCTGATGGCATTTTCGGCAAACGTGCAAACAAATTCTCCATGATCGATATAAAAATTATTACTCTTTCCTGTGGATGTTGAGTTCTACTCCTAATTTCATCCCACAAAGATGTTTCATAATCTGTAGGCAAAAAATTGCTTTTAAATTATCAACTAAATCGTCCCAACTTTTAATAAAACGATGATGGGCTCGGTACCATTGTAAAGCACTACCAGTAAAAATTTCAGCTGCAGATTTTAGTAACTGATTCTTCGAAATTCCTCGCGATTCTCGTAACTCTTCTAAACGAATTAAAACGAAGACAAACTGGTAGTTTCGCCATCATAAGTTAAATTCCATTTGTATATGGGAACAAATTTTTGGACGGGACTGTACGTATCAAGTTCAGGAGGATGATTAATGGCGTATTGTTTCTTTTCTGGTTGATTTGGAAATAAGTTAATGGCACTAAGGTGACCAGACAAATCAATATTTGGATTCAACACAACTTTCTCAGTAACTAAATTAGGATGTTTAATAGGACTTAAATTAACTTGCGCTACTACAGCTCTTGTGGACACCTCATGATCAATAAGCTGCGCTACAGGCGGTTCACGTGAACGTCCTGGAGATGATGCACGAGTTTGAACTCTGGAAGAACTTGGGATATTAGGGGAGTCCAACAATGACTGACCGGTATGTACAACTTCCTTCTTAGATTCAACTTTATTCGTGAGTTCTAGAGCTTGGAATAAATTTTTCAATACGTCACAGAAATGCTCAATTTTCTTCAGTTCCTCAGGATCTTGAGCAACTATCCTTTGCAAACGCTGTTCGACATGAAGCAGTCTCGTCTTTATTCGCTTGGTTTCATTTGCCATGTTTTCCATATCGAAATCTTGAATTGCACCACTAAGCTCTTCTAATTTTAAGCTACAAATTACCAGTTCTTTCTCGGTTTCAAATCTTACTCCGACCGGTGTCGATCGATCTCCTTGAGCTTCCTCATACAATGCATCACGTAGAAGTGCTCTTTTCTCAGCAACAGTCCTACCAGTTGCACGACCTCTAACTAATAGTTCATACGATAACTCATCACTCAATAAACGATTTACATCCATGGCGAAAGTTCAAACACGCAACAAAAATTAAACAAACAAAAAAAATTGACTTCCAAAAAAAGAAGAGAGAAAAAAAAAAAAGAGAGGAGGGTATATGCCCTTCAAGACCCTTCAGTGCCCTTCGGTCGAGGCCCACGTTGGGCGCCAAAGTGCGACCTCTCGGTTGCAAATTGAACCTCTGTAAAATTAGGTAGAGTAAGATGGCCAAAATAAAGGAATCCAGAGCAAAAAAAAGATTATTCCTTAAGAGGTTGCCGCTAACTCAACGGTGTTTGGGTGGGTACGTAGTGTCAATTATTTTGTTTTTACCAGGGCGCCAAATCCTTTCCCACAGACAACCTATATGCTCGTCTTGGTCTTGGATTAGAGATCCAGCATAAAACTCTACAATAATTATATAAAGGTTTTGTTACCGAATAAATGATGCAAAAAAAAAATATAAAAGAAGGAAAAGAAAAAGAGAAGAAAAAAAAATATATTTCCTTGTGTGGCACCACAGAAATGACAATAATGTGCATACACAAAAAAAATGATAACAAACAAGTATTAATTATGTACAGTGTAGATAAAGTTCTATTCTATAAACTGTCGAGTGCGCAAGTTGAATAGTAAGATAAGTAAACTGAATTTGTACTTTTTATGTGTGTATAATTTTAAAATTTTAGCGATGTTGAGATTTATGCGGTAAAGGGCGTCGAGCAAGCTTGTCCGAGTCTTTAGTGTTGAGGTGCAAATCAAAGAAAAATCCCGGATAGTGCAATAACCTCACTTCCACGCGCAAAATATCTGACGTCGTCGTCAGATGAAATCTCGCGATACTACTTGCGTTCACGTTACAACAAACTTTATAGGTAACTATTTTTTTTATTATTTACAATAGCAAGCAAAAATAAATTGTAATGGTGTACCACACGTATTTCTTTTCGACACGTATTTACAATTATTACCTAAGTACATTAGAAACAAAAAAAATGAAAGGGAAAAAAACCGATTCAATGGTGTATGACACAATAAACTTTATGTTTTCGATGATGATGATGGACGTCAACAAAATAATAAATCGCCAAATATAATTATTCCCATAAACTAAACAAAATACGCGTTTTGGGGTCTTTACACACGCACAATCAAATAATTTTACACGCACAATCAAATGTTCCAGTCACTCTTGATTGTAGGTCCGACGTTTAAAATAAATAGATTTAATAACTTACAGTTGCGGACGTTGTGATACTCTATTTTTTTGTAGTGACCCCGGACATCTGGCCGAGATCGGAAAGTCAAGAAAATAATCGCTCCTGGACAGGTAGCGCACCAAGTTGTGGGTGTGAGAAGCAGCTAGCGAGAGAATCGGGTGAGTAGAAATGGTTTTAAAAATGGAAATTAACGTTTGATTGAAAATAATAAAGATCTTACCTTCCAGGTGTTAGTGAAGCTGATAAAGAGATTATCTATCCGTGCTGGACGTAAATCCATCAAACGATGAGTTGATCGAAATAACTTTTTTGATTACAACACCATAATAAATTCCAATCAAATTAGTGAATACAAACAAGATCCAATATAAAATTGATATTTTAATTACATTTGTAATTCACTGCACCAGCACAATGGATATTACAATAATAGAAATCAAAACGTCAAAAACCGCATTTTCGAACACAAAAATCTACATTTATCAATGCCCCTTTGAGATAAATCTGACCTTTATATACGTCGACACGGGGAATTTAAATTCATCGTGTAAACAATTAGGCAACCCAAGTCATACACACATACAAACATTCACATAATATCCTAATGTAATAAGAAATAAAGTTTTGTATTGAAAACTCGAAAATAAAATTGTAACAAGTTATTGTTGAAGCTTTTGCCTCATATTTCTCGAGTGTCTTCACTGCGGGTATAAAAGTTAGTATTGACTCTAACGACGCTTCATATTTAAAGTTATGTGAATATTGCCATGCTTATGGCTGTCCTTCTTCTGTTGACTGTGCCTACAGTAATATGCAGACTTTTTTAAGTGTCCCACATATTTGTTCAATTGATATTCTGAAAACTGTAAAGAAACTTCATGCTTCTAACTTCAGTGGTCCGGATTACTTTACGGCTTTTCTTATTAGTGATTGCATTTATTGTTTCATTGATCTTCTACACACCCTATTTAATGTAATTTTAAGAACTAGATAATATCAAAACTTATGGAAGCCATTCTAAGTTAAGTCCGATATTAACAACCATAGACCTATAACCTTACAGTGTAATTTTGCCAAGATATTTGAGCATATTTTTGCTGACGTCATTTATTTCCATGTCATATCGTTTATTGCCCCTCAACAACATGGTTTCATCAAGAGTCAATCTACCGTCTCAAATCTTTGCGAATTTACAACTTTTGTATCAAATGCCTTGGATAATAGATGTCAGGTTGATGTTATCTATACCGATCTTTCCAAGGGTTTTGATAAGGTCAATTTATGTTTGTTACTCAAAAGGCTTAGCCATTACGGTTTGTGTGACATAGTTTTTTAATGATAATTCTGGTGTTACCCAGGGTTCTGTTCTGGGTCCATTATTGTTTATTATATTTTATAATAGTGTTGTACAATACCTTGACTGTGATATTTTTATATGCAGGATTACTTAAAAATTGCTAAGGTTATAACTAATTACTCAGATTGTTTTGACTTACAAACTTCTCTAGATAAGTTTATTGAATGGTGTAACAAAAGTTTACTAGATGTCAACATTAGTAATTGTAAAACTATTTTATTTTACAGGAAATCCAATGTCATTCAGTTTCAATATAATATTAGAAGTCATGTGCTAGAGAACAGATTAAGGATCTAGGATGTCATTATGGATAATAACTAAGTTTTGTCCCTCACATTCTAGATTAAGGATCTAGGTGTCATTATGGATAATAAACTAAGTTTTGTCCCTCACATTCTAGATATATGTAATAATGCTGTTAAAATGCTTGGTTTTGTTATCAGAAACACGCAAGAGTTTAAGGATACTAACTGTATTAAGCTATTGTATTACTCACTTGTTCGCTCACGTCTGGAATACTGCAGTATAATTTGGTCACCTTATCATTAGCTTTACATTGATATGATAGATAATATCTAACGTAAGTTTGCTAAATATTTATTCTTTAAATCGTTTGGATCTTATTCAATCAGACACTGTGGTACGCCTTGGCTATTTGAACGTTGTTGGCTTATTTCGTTAAAATCTCGCAGAATTGTTGTCTTTCAAAAATTATTTAATGGTTTTATTTGCAGCATCTCTTTGGTAAATGATATAAATTTTAATATTCTAGGCTTTTAAGTAGACAACCTGTTACTTTTGTGTACCAAATTTCTAACACGCATTTCCATCTCAACAGTCCCATAATATATTTCTGTAGGTTATATAATAGCTTAAGTAATGTTGTTGATTTTGACATATTTTTTAATGATTTTTCAACCCGTAAAACTAAAAACAGATTCTACGAGGCATTAACTTAAACTAGTTTTTAGTTATTTGTAATACGTTTTGTTTGTTCTCTATTTTTAATAGTTTTCTCTTTCTTTTTTTGTTGTTTTTGCTTGTTTGTTTAATGTATTTTTAAATGTTTAATGTTATTATTATTATTATTGTTAATTATTTTTGTTATTAAATTGTATTTAACATATCCACTTAAAGACTTTAGTCTGCTGGAAATAAATCATTATTATTATTATTATTATTGTTATTACAATGTAGAAGTGAAACGCGTTTTACAGACTCCCAATAGTTGTCACTGATAAGTTGTCATCGGCGTAGTTTCGTCCTTGTTATTGCGTAATATATTTGTCACAACATTAAAACCAGGAATCATGTTATCAAAATTAAAAGCTAAAAGATCATACAATAAAATTTTTAGTAAAAGAATTATGTAATCGGTGCTATTTGTATGCATGAATTATTTGACAAATAATAGTGTAATGCAAGTTGCCAAGTTTTCTTGTGTTGAATGTTGACACAGTGCTGCCAGATGTATAAGAAGGTCTAAAACTGTATTATTTATCTTCGAAGTACGCATTTGTTAATAAACACTTTGGATGTAATTAACCAAAATGCACAAATATTTTCTTAATATGTTATATTTATGAAGAAAAAAATGATAAGTAAAAGGAATTATTAAAGAAAACCTGTTTTTTTTTTAAATTATAACCTATAAAATTTACTTAAACAAGCATAATCAGCTGTGCGCAACTTCGACAACGTTTTCGCCAAATACGTCACTAACTTTAATAATGTTGACCAAAATACAGGGAATCAATTAACTTTGAACATGAAAATACTAAGCATATGTGATAAAATTATACTATTGTATTATACACCAAGGTAGAGAATAGTATATTATACACCAAGGTTGTGAAGTCTGTCATTTGTGCCTTAGCACCAGTTGCGTGGCAATAATGGACTTCTAACTTCCATGATTAATATATACTATTTTTCCACTACTAGCCAAATTTAAGCCAAAAATAAAAAAATAAACATTTTTCTTGTAAAAATCAAGTAGCACAGGCATGCAAATAAATCAAAAAGCATTAAAAGCTACATACGTTGATAAACCAACTGCAACTGATTCACTAAACACTTGTGTGGTATATTTCACCTTCATTTTCTGAAAATTATTCGAGTAATATGTAAATTAGTTCATTTAGGAGCCAATCGCAGCGGTTTAGATTTGTCTGACATGTAGAAATTTTTAATGTCTTTCCAAGATGTTTTTTTGTTATTAAAGATTATATCGTATTTAATCAAGTTATTTTGCACCGACTTCAATAAATAGGGGACATCGAAGAAATAATAGATTTTCTTATCGTTTACGAGAAGGTATGGTTTTTCCGGTGACGCATTGTAGTTGTAGCTTTTCTATGCAGTTTAATACTATCGACTTCAGTTTGTCACCTTTGCATATCGTATTTGTAAAGATGTAGCGCAAGGGTTGTTTAACTCTGTATATCTCCTGCTTCTTGGTGGTTTCTTTTTTAAGTTCAATTGCCCTGTCACATTTTGTGCTCTGCTTTCGTGAAGTAATCGTTGGGAGATGTTAACTTCAATTGAAGTGCTTTCTTTGCACGTTGCAATTTAAGAATGTTCCTCCGTAATTTTCTTTACCTAAGAGTATTTGCGCTGCAAGCTTGAGTAGTTTTGGTATAGCTAGATATGTTAACGGGCATTTATTGCTTCGCCAATATACCTTGCATCATTTAATATTAGGTTTCAGAAATTGACACTTGTAATTCATTTAGGAATGGCAAGGTGTTCGCCACATACTTGTTAAGCTTTTAGAGTCGACATTTTTATGCAACAAATCGGACCTTCCAGATTCTCTTAACCATTCAAAACACCTACAACAAAATGTTTGTAATTTACTTAAAATTCTTCATGTAACTTAACTCGCCTGGTTAAATCTCCTTTGGGAAACCTGAAAAAACTGATTCTACCATCATATTTAATAAATAAATAAATTCAGGTTATGTATTTGCGGTTATGGGATGAGGGCGCGAATTTTAAACTAATGGTATTTTTTTATTCAAATAATTTTATCGTGTTAGGTAATTTTACGCAGCAAATACGTTAAAGATAATCACCTGGGTATACAAAATTATGTTTCACTCGTTTTTGTTAAACAAGTATTCTTAGATTCTCAAAAAAATTGAATTTGTCCATTATTAACCTAGGTCAACCTAAGAAAAAATTATTAACCACTAATAGAGAAATGCAACTTCTCAGTTGGCTAGGAGACGCAATAATTGTCCACTTCACAGCTAGTAGTGGAAAAAACGTTTTTTCTCAACTGAGCAGTACAATTTCCCGACATGCAAAAAATCGTTACAATACCAATTGTTTTTATTATTGATTAACATTTAATAATGCATTATACTACAACTCAAAAATGAATCAATAATAATAAAATTATACAACAGTTGTAATTTTGAGTTACTTAAAATATAATGTTAAAAATAACGAATTTTGGTTATAAATAACAATAAGGTCAAGGTGTCAGTTATTACACATTTTCGTTATAATATTTAATCGTAATCTAATTTTTTGTGACGGTTTACAATTAATTTATCAGCATATCGCTTTATTAACATTCACCGTGAATAAAATTTGACGTTATCGTTATATCGTCTAATCTTATTTTTCTTACTGCGCATGCGCACAAATAAAGATATCCCCGGAAACTGTTATTTTACGCGACTCCAAATCGTTGAATCGTTGAACGAGAAAAACTGAGAAAATACTATTTACCTAACTGATTTGGATTGAATAATAAAATTATTATACCGCTCAATTGAAAAAAAAATCATTGAATTTATTGCGAACTCATTGAACAGTATAAATGATTCTAATGATCTCTTTAAATAACTGTTTTAAAAGTTCGAATAATCAAAATTTTTTTATTTTACAGCCGTTGTTAAACATTTTTAAAATTTTCATATCGTTATAGAAAACTTTTCCGCTTATATTTACTTGACTAGCATTTGAATGTTTTGTGCTTTTTATTTTAATAAATATTACAAAAAGTTGTAAATGTGGGCCATAGATATTGATTATATGTATTTAAAGTTAAAGTAGGACAAAAGGAAAAAGAATAGGGAATTTTAATCAAAACAGTAAAGTACATTTCTTACTAATATTGGAATATTTTATTTTCAGTTGTAATAATTATTAATAAAATCCAAATTTTGTATTGTGTATTGGTTTCTTTAATTAAAGCAAATTACGAAATATTTTTGTTGAAAAAAATGCGTTTATTTTTACAGTTTATAGTCTTATATTATTTTGTATGAAATGCAAAACTTTTATACTTAAAAGATTTTTTTCTTGCTCTTAAATTTTTATTTATGGTGCATTCCCGGGTACACACATAAAAGCGTTGTTTTCTGAAACGACACAATAAAATGACCTAAA
The DNA here is from genome assembly GCA_030710515.1 of Abscondita cerata. Classification (NCBI taxonomy): domain Eukaryota; kingdom Metazoa; phylum Arthropoda; class Insecta; order Coleoptera; family Lampyridae; genus Abscondita; species Abscondita cerata. The sequence goes on along the minus strand of JALBCR010002159.1, from coordinate 130,046 downwards.
AAAACCAACTAACCAACTGGGTTCCTTTCTTTTTTATTATGAAATATTTTCGAAATTCAACGCATACTTGCTTATAAATGTAAACTAAATTTTAATAAATGCTTTTATTTGTCGCCATTTTCTTATTAAATTCGGCTTCATATTAAACTTATATTTTCTTTGTGTATCAACGTGAGCTTGAATCATAAAACGAGCTTTGCTACAAATTTAGATGAATCCTCGCTTTATCCTTCTAGAATTTAAATTATGCTAATGTCACTTGATTCACGTGTTATTGCATATTTTGGTTGTATGTTAACATATTTTAGTCTTACTTGAAGATAGGTATTTATCATAAAAGGCGTTTAATAACTTTTAATAACTTTACAACAAACTTGAGTTCTGAAATAACTATTTATGAAAACAGAGACGTAACATATGCTGCTTTGAAACGAAAGTGACTCATCCTGCAATGCCACAGAGTTACAAAAAATCAATGTTGCGTTTCGTGTTATAAAATCAAAGATTTTTATCTAATTTTGAAAAACAATAATAGCAATAGTTCGCCGTAGGTGTAATCCATTTGGACGGAAAGTTTTACTTTCCTTGTTTATTTTCTTTTCGAAAAATGGGTACCAAATTAAAAAAAAAAATATTAATAACGTGTTCACCTGAATACAAAAAATAAGATTTTGTTTATCATATTTGTAGCTAGATTTAATTAAAGCCGTGTTTACACCAAAGTCTTCTACTAAGTTTTCCACAATTCGTTGTTTTTTCTACAAAACACAGCAACCTTTTCTGTCGTCTACTTGTGGTCTTCCACAAAATTTTAGTTTTCCGCGAAGTGTCGGTAAAGATCAAAGAAAGTTGCAAACTATAACTGAAACAATTGTTGTAGGGAGAACTGTTCCCCCTCCACGCGCTTAAACGTGACGTCGGGCTGTATCATCTCTCCTCCCTACTCAACACACCCGACAGTCAGTGTCAATGCACATGTGTACTTCACCTGTAGGTAATTTCGTTTATGTTTTTGTTGTGTTTGTGTCAAGATAGAAGTCTGTAGTGAGAACGAATGGATCAGGACCAATACCAGTAAAATAAATGATTTTTACTGGAACCCAAAAACCCTACATTTAAAGAGAAAAATTTAAAAAACTACTCTTGGCGGGAAATTGCATCCCAGCTGCAAATTGTTAATTTTGAAGTTCAGAACAAGGGGAAGAACTTAATTACATGTTTTCGATGAGAGCAAAGAAATAGAGGAGTGGTGCCAAACCTTTTCCACTTACTCAGGAAGAGTAACTTATTTTAGTTTTCTACAACAAATCATCCACTTTTAGTTAACAACTTTTTGATAATGTTTTTAAATAAGGTGCGGCCATGACTTTGACATTAGCAAATTTGTCGTTTCTTTGATTTATTTATTTATTCGTATAGTACATTATACAAATATTGTATTGTGATGTAAGTGTGATGTATGGTGCTCTATAAGATCAGTATATACCTGTATAATAATATAATATAATATAATTTCAGCTAATAAACGTTGTCAATGTTTATCAATTTTTATAAAAAATAGTGTTTTCGTCAGAACGTAAAGATTTATTATTGAATCTTATTCCGTAAAGCCGCGTTTACAATAAAATTTTCTACTAAGTTTTCCACAAGTTGCGGCAATTTGTTGGTTTTTTCAACAAAAACAACAACTATTTCTGTCTTCAACTTTGGAGATACAAGCCTTATATAAAACGTGACGTGACTTTTTGACAGTCCCGTTACACTCGACGGTTCGACGTCATCTTGTCGAAGATCAGCTAACATATCACTGCCACTGTACGTATCTCTAATCTGCCCAATACCTTTGGGAACCTCTTAAACATTGGCTAGCTACGATAAAACAAGCAGCCGCGGCAATAATTGCGTCCGACATTTTGACAATACTGCCTACGTGACAGACCTTTCGCCACAATTCTATGGTAAAATTTTCCACTTATTCAGAAAGAGTAACGTTTTTAGTTTTCAAACCCTTGGTGCCAATTTTATGGGCACAAGTTTTCTACTTACTCAAAAAAAGCAACTTTTTCAGTTTTCTACAAAAAATCATTCACTTTTAGTTGACAACTTTTTGTTGGCAACTTTGGTTACACGCGGATAAAGTTTTTAGATATATATATATTCTTATGAAAGGAAAAATACAGTGACGATTTATTGTATGTACGGTGGTACAAAAATTGTTCAACTCCCACATTTGTGCAAGGACCGTGGAAAAAACCACCAAAAAACCTGGTCAGAGTTGATATTGTTTGTCTATACTGTGCACTCACTGCAACGCAATGCACTTTAATGTTTATAATAGTTTCAAAGTAGACAACTATTCTAGGACAGTAGGTGTAATAACATGAATTTCATAGAAGCCGCCTTCAAATCTCGTGACATTACAATCTTTGACAATGTGGCGAATCGTTTCATTAGTAACACCACTTTCACATAGGGGACCTTCTAGGGCTCCCTATTTAAAAAGCGTGTTACTTCTTTCATGTCCAGTTCTTAATCGATTAATTTGGCACAATATTTTTCTGGGTTGGTTGAAACCGTCTACTTTTTCTGAAGTGTCTTGAATTAAATCTTTATTTATGACGTTATGACTTCTCCAAATGCTTATCCATTCCTCTTTAATAGAAAAATCTTCTATACCTTCAATATATTTCCAAAATGGTTTTCTTGATAGCAGTCTGTTCATTGTATTTTGAATACTATGCTAAATTGAACAGTTAGTGTTTTATCTACAATTTCTTGAGTACATCTTTTCTCCAAAGCTCTGGTAGTGCAATATTGCAATACTGAAAGCCACGAGACCTGTGTTGATTTGATGGTTCCTGTGATGATGCAGATGGAGGTGTTCAATTGGCTATTAATTTTTTTTTGTGTGAATGCTATTTAACCATACTTATATTCTGCGGTGGAAAATACAAGTGAAAAAGCTGATATTCACAAGGTTTGTGCATTGGCACCCCAGCTGGAACCCGCAAGCTTCAACAAGATATTAGTTTTGGCGTTCAGTTTCTGCCTCAGTTTCTCTAGGTGTTGTTTATATGTGAGTGGACCATCTAAAGTTATACCAAGATACACTGGAAAAAGTTATGTTTAAGTATATTATTATTGAAAGATATATTTAATTTTCTATTTTGTTGGTTATTAGAGAGGTGATAACATGTAACTTCAGTCTTCGAAACATTTGGACAGAAACGCCATTTCTTAAAATATGTATTCATCACATTCAGGTCTTAGGTAAGATTTTGTTCTATTGTTGAAACATCTCAAGCTTGATATGTAAGTGCAAGGTCATCAGCATATATAAATTTACTTAAATTTGTGTTGGGAAGATTGCTTGTATATAGATTAAACAGCAGGGGAGATAAAACAGCACACTGCGGTAATCCATTGTTCAAAATTTTGATCTTGCTGCTCTTTTCATCAATAAACACAATTTCTGTCTTCTGTTTTCTTTAAAATCCGGACTCATGTGAGTTGTTAAAGCTAAAACTTGATCGCAGCAACTTCTGTTTGGACGAAAACCAGCTTGTTCTGGAGGCAGTACATTTTCAATTGTTGTACATGTTCTCTTGTTCACCATTTTTTTAAAATCTTGTAGCTGACACTTAGAAGAGAAATAGGACGATAGCTGAAGGCTTTGTAAACCGGAGTACCCTATTTGAGAATTGCAACAACTATGGTCTTTTTGAATTCGATTGGTAATTTAGCTGTGACAAAAATATTATTGAAAAATGTTGTTAACCAAATTAATGCAAAATGTTTTAAAAATTCCGAAAAAATGCCGTTAAAATCAGCCGCTTTGCCTTCTTTTATATTAGTGATGGACGCCTTCAATTCCTCTACTGTAAAATCTTCCGCTAATTTAATTGATGTCTCGGTATTCTTTCTTTGTTTGCGAAGTTTTTGCTTCGTGTTTCTCTTTTCATTATTGTCTAATTTAATCATCTTTGACACATTGACTAGACAAGAAGCAGTGGTATTAAGATGTATGGAGGCTTCTTTTATAGATAAAGCTTGATTAGTTAACCAAAGTTTTTGCAGTAAAGTCCAACTGCTCCTACTTGAATGAGTAAAATTCATGTTTTCCATCAAGGTGTTCCACTTTTCTTTCTGCCTTTTTCAATGATTCTAAAACAGCATCGGCGTTTTTTTGTATGGGGTTAGAAAAAAAACTTTTATACAATTCGTTCGTTTTTCTTGTCTAACACGGAATATACTCTCTTCTCAGACCTCTAGGTACGTACTTCTTCGCTGCACTTTTTACGACACCAACAAATCTATTATACTTTTTTAAAGTGGAAGAATCCACCGCAAATTATTACTAATCGGATGGCTAAATTCATTCTAATTAGCTTTTTGAAAATTCCAATGCGGTTTTTGAACACATGGTATTGGCTAAAAAAATTCCAACATTTTGTAACGACATGTGCGTTTAAAGTATAGGCTATCTATGGTAAAATTTGTTTCAATTTTCAGAATAACTGATTGGTGTTGACTGTGTGGAAATCCGCTTAAAACTTCTCTGGTTGTTGGTAGAGGATAGATTCTTTATTCATCGTAACAAAGCACAAGTCTGGATTGTATTCGCGTTTCCATCTCGCTGAATAAAACTGTTTCTGTCTTTGCCATCAAAAATTAGATGTAAATTGCGCATTTCCGTCCAAGCAAGTAAAGCTTATCTATTATTGTCATTATTGGATTAACCCCATAGATTATGATGGCAATTGCAATCACCAATATACACCGCCGGATGTTCGAAATGTACTGGAAAACTTTCTACCCATTTTGTATTTGGTGGTTTATATATGTTGATTATATAAATATCTTCTACTTTTACAGTTATTGAAAAACACCACTGCACTCAGATCTTTCTATTAATTGATAAGTTTGAATTGATTTTTGTATGTATGTCGCTGAATCATAAATTGCATTATCAATTGAAGCGATTAAAAGGAAACCGGCAATTGTTCCTCTCCTGTGTAGATCAAGCTCAGATGATGCAAGATGGTGCATGGGTTTCTTCTAAAACAATAACATCCACATTATGTTCAATTGCCAGACATGATAGAAAATCGCATTTGTCTTTCGATATTCCCTCAATGTTTAACTGACTGATTGTCAGATTTTTGAGTGTTTTCAAATCCATTGTTTTCGTCAAATCCAGGGATGAATTGTTGTCACTGTTTGACCGGGAAAACCCCATAGGCCAAAGACCGGCTATTTTCTAGAAGTGATAATAGTATCTATTTTGAGCCAATATTGGCTGCCGACAACCAGATGCTGTCATGCTGACATTACTTTGACATTACCAAATTTTTCATTTCTTGGATAACTTCAGCTAATAAACGTATATTGGTTGTCAATGTTTATCTAATTTTTATGAAAAATAATGTTTTTGTCAGAACGCAAAAGATTTATTATTGAATCTTATTTCGTAAAGCCGCTTTTACACTAAAATTTTCTACTAACTTTTCCACAAATTTCAGCAATTTGTTGCTTTTTCTACAAAACACAGTAACTTTTTCTGTCTTCAACTTGTGGAGAGACAAGTCTTCAATAAAGCGTGGCGTAACTTTTTAACATTTTCGTTGCACCTCAGTTCACCACTCAACGGTTTGACGTCATTTTGTCGAAGATCAGCTAACATATCACTGCCACTGTACCTATCCCTACTCTGCCCAATATTTTCGGGGACTTTTTGTACAGTGGCTGGCTTTAATAACACTAGCAGCTGCTTCAATAATTGCGTCTTTTTCGTCCGACATCTTGACAATACTGCCTATGTGACGCGACAAACCTTTTGCCCCAGTTCTATAACAACAAATTTTTTACTTATTCAAGAAAAGTAACTTTTTTAGTTTTGAAACCCTTCGCGCTAATTCTATGATTACAAGTTTTCGTCTTACTCAAAAAGACCAACTTTTTCAGTTTTCTACAAAAAATCATCCATTAAAAGTTGTCAACTTTTAGTTGTCTAACTTTGGTGTAAACGGAGAACCGTGTTCTCAATAACGGCGAGTGGGAAAGATTTAGATGTATCGTATATTTTTATATAAAAATTCCCCCTAGGAACTCCTAGACCATTTGTTGCAGTGGAAGGTTTTGTAAACAAAAAATTAACACCAGTTCTAGAGTATGCCATACAAAAACTTAACACCAGTTCTGTAGTATGCTATACTCCAGAACTGATTTTAATTTTTGTTTACAAAACCTTCCACTACAACAAAGGGTCCAGGAGTTCTTAACCACCTGGCGTACTTTAGGTATATAAAAAAAAGGAAATTATAATAGAAGGAAGATATAATCTATCGAGTATCTTATATGCTTATTATGATCTCTCGGTACATGAAGAACTTTCTTTCTAAATTTGGTTTCTGACAGTTACACTTGTGACGGTTACGGTTAGGGTTGTCCTAATCATTTACTTAGTTATAGGAAGCTAAAACACGTGGTTACTGCCATCTTCTCCACTTTTAGAGATTACTAGGATATATTCTATCGAGAACATTCACAATCTTGTTGCTGTTATATTTTCTTTTGGAAATACTCGTTATCCTTATCAATGTGTAACTCCTACTGGAAATGGGCGTATTTAAAGGTTGCTCTAGAGTCTAGAAAAAGAAAACAGAAGAAGCCGTGGAGATAAGAAAAGGTATAGTAATTATAAAATGTTGAGTTTGGAGGACAAAATAGAGATACTAAAGAACAAAAGTAGAATGAAAGGTACCAAAATATACATAGACGAAGATAGGACAAAGAGGAAGAGGGAAATACAGAAGAAGATAAGAATTGAAGCAAAAAGTGGAGGAAGAGGGTTTGAGAGTGAAAATTGGATACAGGAAAATGTGGGTGGAGGAAGAAAAAGAAGATGGGTGGAGAACGAGGGAGGATAAGAAAATGGACACCAAAAACTAAAAACTGAGAAGGAAAAGAAGGCAAAGAAAAAAAGAGTAAAAAAGGATGGGGGTAAAAACAAAGAGAAAAATAAGATCTTATTTTGGAACATTGCGGGGATAAAAACAAAGTTGTAGATTTTAAAACTATATAAAGGGTTTTAAAATGGTAGGTTTAGTAGAAACTTGGATGGAGGAAAATGAATGGAGTACATAGAAAGATAAGATGCCGAAAGAATATGTATGGGAAATTCAGTATGCAAAAAGAAAATAGAGGAAGGGAGAGCGAAAAGGAGGACTAATAGTGGGGTAAGAAAAGAATGGGATATAGAAAAGGAAATAGAAGAAAGAAAATGTAGAAGGGATGATTGAAATCAGAGTAAAGACGGAAAAAGGGGAAAAAATATAATATTTTTACGATATATGGAAAGAAAATGGACACAACGAAAGCAATTATAGAAAAAGGCAATAGAAGAAATGGATAAAGGCAAGTTGATTATAGGAGAAGATTTGAATGCTAGGGTAGGAGGAGGGAGGAATAATGGTAAATAGAGAGATAAGAAATAGGATATTAATGGATAAGAAAATAAACGGACAAGGAAAAATTTTGCTAGAACTATGTGGAAGAAAGAGGTTGGACAATAATGAACGAAAATTTGAAAACAAGAAGAAAAAGAGAATTTACATATGTAGGAAAAAGAGGCCAGTCAGTAATAGATTATGTGATTATAGACGAAAAAAGGAAGGAGGACATCGAAACACTAAGAATAGGAGAGGAGACAGAATCGGACCATCAGCCGCTAGAAGTAATCATGATGGAAGAGGGAGAAGAGGTACAAAAACAAGAAGAGGTATGGAGAGAAAAGAAAGTATGGACTGAAGGGAGTATAAAAAGATATAAAGAAATGGAAGAGGAAGTAAATACTAAAGGAGAGGTGGAAGAAGAGATAGAAAGAATTACAACCAGGATAGAAATGGAAGCAACAGAGAAGAGAAAGTATAGATTAAGAAAACAAGAATTAGGGGAAAAGAAAAGAAAAAAAGGAAATGAAAAAAGGAAAGATAGAGATAGATGAATACAAAAAGTTAAAGTAAATTTTAAGGAACATGTGCAAAAAATAAAGAAAAACATAAAAAACAAACCGAGATAAAGATTAGAGAATTAAAAGAAGGACAGGTATGGGAATTCATTAATAAAAAAGGAAAAAGGAGGAATGATGGAAGCAAATATTGATGAGGAAAAATGGGAAGAACACTGTTAGAAGTTAGTAGGAGAAAGTGAAAAAAAGCAAGAAATTAAAAGTTGGAAAAAAGGATAAGACACAGAGAGGGTGGAATAGGAAAAGAAGAAATGGAGAACAATAAATAAATTAAGAAAGAGGAAAAGCAGAAGGGACGGATGGAATACAAGGAGAACAATGGAGGTACATCGGAGAAGGAATGAGAGAAAAGTAAGAAAAGTATTCGAGAGAATATGAAAAGGAGAAGGGTTTCAGAAAAATGGAGAGAGGCAATAATATGCCCAATTTACAAGGGGAGATAGAAGAAAGCGAACAACTATAGAGGAGTGAGTATAATGAATGCAGGGCTATAAAGATATATGCGAAAATAGTTAGAAAAAATTGGAAAAAGAAATAGAAAAAAAGAATATAATACCGGATTGGCAAACAGGATTTAGAAAAGGAAGAGGAACGACAGACAATATATACACATTAAAACACATAATCAATAAAGAGTTAGCAAAGAAAGGAGGAAAGGTGTACGCAATATTCTTAGACATTAAAGCGGCATTTGATAATGTGGAAAGAGGGATTATGGAAAAAGATGGAGGAGGTAGGAATAAACAGAGATATAAAAAATGCAATAGAGGAAATATACGAAGCAACAAGGTGTAGAACGAGGGTAGGGAGGAAGCTAAGTAGAGAATTTAGGACGGAAAAAGGACTAAAACAGGGATGTCCGCTAAGCCCAATCTTATTCTCGATATACATTATTGATATTGAGGAGGAAATAGAAAAAAATCGAGTAGGAGGAATAGTAGTAGGAAGGAAAAAGATATGGGTTTTAGCATACGCGGATGACATTGTGGCAATAGCGAGAAATAAAGAAGAGATGAGAGAAGTAGTTAAATTTATGAACAAATACCTGGAAAAGAAAAAACTAGCAGCAAATGTCGGTAAAACAAAATTATGGAATTTAAAAAAGAAAAGGAAGAAGAAGGAAGTGAAATGGTGGTAGGGGGGAAGAGGAGGTAGAGAGAGTAGACAAGTAAGATACTTAGGTTACAACATCAGAAACGATAACAAAATGGAGACTATATAAAAGAGATGAAAATGAAAGGAAATAGAATAGTAGAACAAGTATGGGGTTAAGGGAAAGGATGTTTAGTAAAGATATAGAGAAAAGAGATGGATGTTTGAAAAGTTAGTAAGAAGTGTGGTACTGTATGAAGCAGAGATTTGGGGTTGGAGGGAATGGCAAGAGCTGGAGAAGATACAGAAAAAATGGGAAGTAGGAAAGAAAATGAAATATTATATGAATGTTGGAAAGAGATCGAGGCACAAAAAGTAAAATATGGGGAAGAAGAAAGAAGAAAATACTATGAAAGAGAGGGATACGCTCATAGAAGAGATAAAAAGATTTAGAGAGGGGGGGAGAAAGATGGAAAAGAAAATAATTGCAGGAGATAAAGATACTCAGAAGCAGGAAAGAAGGGCAAAATATAGGATGGAAAATATAACTTAGAAATACATAAAAATAATGACAAACAAGACACCAAGGTACACTCATGAAATTTAAAACTTGGACACCACAATTTCTGTAAACAAAAGTTCGCACATTGTGAAGCGGGCTTAAGAGTATCATTTACAATTCTAACAGCAGGTAGTCTCAGCAGGGGTTATCTTATAGAAGGACTGTAGAATGAATCATTACACTAAGCACGTTTTAGAAAATAGGTAATTTACGTTGCTTACTTAATTTTTTCTTTAAAGAATATATTTGAAGGTATCGCTAATTAAACACCATAGCTCGATTAATTATCGAATCAAAATTTTGTTTAGGAAATGTTTACAAAATAAAATTAGAAATAATTTTGATTTAAAAAACGTCTACAAGCAATAACTTTTAAATTAAATCAAAAACTAAACATGGTTATTTGGGTTGACTGATTATTACTTATTTTTAAATAAATCTAACCTACTAATTATTGTAAGTTATTAAAAAAAATTATTAAACTCTCTATTCATAATATTTAGTCCTTACAAAATGTATATTTTATGACGTTTCATTTTTTCTGTAGTTAATATAAAAGTGAAAATAAAAACTAAGGCAATTCTTATTGTCAACGTATATATTTAGTTTTTGACAAAAATTTATTACATAATTATAATTAAGATACCAAGTTATAGTTTAAAATTAAATGAAAACTTTTTTTTAAATAAAGGTATTACTATATAAATAAATATAAGAAATCAATAATGGGTGTGACCTCCATTATTATTGATACATTCTTGGAGGCGTCTGCTCATTGACGCTATCAAGGTATCAATATAATTAATATTAATCGTTTCCCATGCGGTATCAATGGCTGCAATTAGTGCATTACGGTTTACTGGTATAAAATTTGGCCCTTGTTGTCTTCGGATAACAGCAAGTATTCGAGCCCAAACATTTTCGATAATGTTAAAATCTGGGCTTTTTGCTGGCCAGGGTAACAAAAAAATAGGGTTTTCTAACAACAAAAAATTATGAAAATGTTAATTCAACAGATCCCGAACTATTTTTTTGGATAAAGTACAGTGTAATAGGAATACTTACTTGTTGGAAAATATAATCTTCGTCTGGATAAAACACTTCGACTGAAGGTTTCATAATAGTTTCCAAAATATCTAAATACGCAGCAGAATCAAGACGTCCATCGATAGAACAACTCGAAATCTTGAACACGTGTAGATACTTTAGGTCTACCACTTCCGATGGGTTTTTCCAAAGTGTGTTCAAGATTCCATTTACTCGGTAATGCCCTACGGTGCTTTTGTATATCTAACATACGTAAAATTTCACGCACGCTACGGCCCGCCGCTAATTCCGAAACAATCCGCGCTTTCAAATCAGCACCGAGATGAGGTGGCATTTTCACAACACTTGAAATTTTAAACTAAAATGGAATTTACATTTCTTACTTTATTTATTGGTTCACACTACCCCTTCTCAAACAGTAGGTAATTGTTTATTTATTACATACTTCTAATGACCAATGTAACAACCCTTAGAGCAATATGACTCAAAGGAAGTAAATTAAACAAGCAAGGATATTCTATTGTTATTGAAACTTATTCATAAAGTAAAAGCCATTTCCTTATAATGCTAATGGACAGGATTTTCTTTTAAGTATTAAGATTACAATAGAGGACTTATAAACTTTCGAAAATATCTAATTATAAATATTTACACTGCAATTGCGCTTTTTCCTTAATAATTTCTTAGCAATAACATACACGTTCTTGGTTTTTAAGTTGTCATAAATTTGATATGATATAAATTTGTGTTTCTAATATTACATCACAAACTAATCTTTATTCGCCAAAAAATTGTTGCTTAAGTTGTAAAGCTTCGTACACACCTGAACAACAAACCGAGCAACAAACATAACAACGAACCGAAAGTCAAACAGAACGACAAACGATCTTTTATGATTTCCACAATCCGAACAACAAACGGAACGTTTGTGCTGTTCCATAATTATTTTCAGTAGTTTTCAGTTCATATATATTTATTATTGAGAAGAGAAAATTGCGGAAAACAAGAAGATAGTGCCAACCAAATTTTTACGCACAAAGAAGAGTAAAAATTATAATTTACTTCGCTTTTTTTTATTTTGGAAATTTCCCGCCCAAATGATGCTAATAGGGACATCATTTTTTTCTTGCATTCTTAAACACTGATTAATTTAAAACATTTTTCTTCTGTCAACTCCATAATATTACCTAAAACACAACAAACCCACAAAAGGGAGGACAAAAATAAATAATTTAATTCTCCCGCATAAGTTTGTTCGCCGTTTTGTTTAGATTCGTCCAAACCTGCAAACGCATTCGCGCGCATTTTCTTTGATGTCGGAGAAAAAACCGACAAGTTGCGGGAACGCCGCAAACCGTTCGTGGAACAATCAGGACTTGCGAATCTGTTCTAAAATTCGTACGTAGCACCGTCCAAATTAATGTTCCGATTGCCGTTCGGTTCGTTGTTCTGTTTGTTCCTCGGTTTGTTGTTCAGGTGTGTACGAAGCTTTACAATAAGCATATTAATATGAACTATATCTTATGAAAGGAGAGTTATGTAACTATAATTAACGACTTAACGTTACGTTAGTAGATTCCATTTACTATTTACACTATTTTCTTGGAACATTCGATAATTAACTATCGGGATATGATGACCCTATACTTCGCAGGTTGTGCGCAACTGGATACAAGCAAATAACTTGGAGCTGTTACCCTGGCCAGCAAAAGCCCAGATTTTAACATTATCGAAAATGTTTGGGCTCGAATACTTGCTGTTATCCGAAGACAACAAGGGCCAAATTTTATACCAGTAAACCGTAATGCACTAATTGCAGCCATTGATACCGCATGGGAAACGATTAATATTAATTATATTGATACCTTGATAGCGTCAATGAGCAGACGCCTCCAAGAATGTATCAATAATAATGGAGGTCACACCCATTATTGATTTCTTATATTTATTTATATAGTAATACCTTTATTTAAAAAAAACGTTTTCATTTAATTTTAAACTATAACTTGGTATCTTAATTATAATTATGTAATAAATTCTTGTCAAAAACTAAATATATACGTTGACAATAAGAATTGCCTTAGTTTTTATTTTCACTTTTATATTAACTACAGAAAAAATGAAACGTCATAAAATATACATTTTGTAAGGACTAAATATTATGAATAGAGAGTTTAATGATTTTTTTAATAACTTACAATAATTAGTAGGTTAGATTTATTTAAAAATAAGTAATAATCAGTCAACCCAAATAACCATGTTTAGTTTTTGATTTAATTTAAAAGTTATTGCTTGTAGACGTTTTTAAATCAAAATTATTTCTAATTTTATTTTGTAAACATTTCCTAAACAAAATTTTGATTCGATAATTAATCGAGCTATGGTGTTTAATTAGCGATACCTTCAAATATATTCTTTAAAGAAAAAAATTAAGTAAGCAACGTAAATTACCTATTTTCTACAACGTGCTTAGTGTAATGATTTATTCTACAGTCCTTCTATAAGATAACCCCTGCTGAGACTACCTGCTGTTAGAATTGTAAATAATACCCTTAAGCCCGCTTCACAATGTGCAAACTTTTGTTTACAGAAATTGTGGTGTCCAAGTTTTAAATTTCATGAGGTACAACAAAAATTTTTAGGACCTTGCACAATGTATTCCAACGAACGCAAGAAGGTGCTAACCACACTGCATAGCGAAATTAGTGAAGAAGAGGTAAGCAAAATTTACAGTGTTTCAAACATATACATTTTTTTAAACGAGTTATTAGAAATTCGATTGCGTAGGTAATCTTTTGCTATACGTAGTACTGAAGAACATTGGGGAAACTCACAACAAGATATATTGACCATAGATAGACGTGAGTTTGGTAACTAAAAACTTCAAAATAGTTGCAGGTAAACTTATATTTTCAATATTATTAGAGAATACGAAAAAGGATGATGGTTCACTGTTAAAATCATTTCATTCTATAATAGGTGGAGTAGACTCGTCAACATCATGTGGTACACCTAGAAGTAAGTCAACTAACAAACATTCTTCTGTAACTGTCGATGTTTCTGTCAAACGGAAAAAACAAGAATAAAGTTAGGAGAAAACAGCCGAGGACTTGTTGCAACTCAGCTCAAAAAATTGAGGTGCAATATTCTATTCGTGGAATTCACCAGAATAGTCTTTAAAAAAATAATTAACTCGAGAATACGACCCCTGGGCTAACTGAGACCAACGGTCTAAAAACTCATATGGAACAAGTCAAACCATGTTTGTAGTGTTTCTCCTAACCATAGGTGGCGCTGTTGTTAATGGTATAAGCAAAATAATTAGTTTTAATGTTATTATTTTTAATTTAATGTCAATGTCAATTTAATTTGTAACGTTCTCACACGAATTGGTTCAGTTTCAACAGTGAAGAACTTTACAGTAACTTTGAAAAGTTTTCGTCGACTATTCTCCACTTTAAAACAAGTTGGGATTAAAATATTAAAGAAAATTTTTTGGTTTTATCATCCCGCAAAAATGTTTAAAGAACAACAATCTTTCCGCTAAGATATTTAAAGCACCAAGTGTTTTGGTACAAAATTTCTATTCACACTTGTAGAGCCAATTGCAAAGAAGATGACTGTACTATTTTATAATATTAAGAAATGTATTAAAAGTATATTAGTATTTTAAAGTTACTTACAGATACATTTATTTTTAATTGTACGATGATCTTTTATGGTTGTGTTATCTTTGTAGTTTACCAACTTATTTGGATCTTCTTAAATAAGATGTATAATGGTGGTGGTTTAGAGCTGGTGGTTTAAGAAAACAACATGTTCATTACTATTGAAACGTCAGCGGAATAATGAAAATGTGTTTTCTTCAACCACCACCTCTAAACATCTACTATAAGAAGAATAATATGTTTTAATGGCTGTATAGGTACTAATACCACTTAAAATGTAAAATATTTTTATAATACATTTTGTAGAATTAGGAGCATATCATTTATTTTACAAATACTTTGTAAACTACCTAATGTTAACATTTACTTTGTATATTTAAAATGTACGTGTATTATTTAAATTTTCCGCCCTTTTGCTTGGTTTTACCCTAAGATATTTGGTTCCTAACTCTGCTCAGTTGTTTTGTTACATTATTTAGGTTAATGGGCCATTAAAAACATAGTTGCATCGGTTTAAGAACTGTTTAATCGGTTACACACATAATACGTCATACAAAAAAAAATATATCGGTAGCAATACAGAATATTGTGTTCTCTCGGTGATATTCACACATATAATTATAAATTAACTAGCAACACAGCAAACAAGTAATAGACAAAACTCGATAGCCGTTACTATTGAGTGAGACGGGTTCTTATCCTTGCTGAACGTTGAACTTATCCCGCTAGCTACGCACACAGAGCGTGTGGATTCAAATGTAACAATGAGTAATTTAATTTTAAGCCCCACTTTGACCTAAAACGTACTTCATCAAAGCAGTCAAGGTTACTTTGATAGTAATACGAACAAACAGGATAAGAAACCGTTGAGTACAAGTAATTGGTCTAGAGACCCACAATTCTTCAACATTAACATAACATAACCTGGAGATAAGTTACTTAACTAGGATCACATACGTGTATAGTTCATTAAGGCGTCCTTTTGGAGCGTTCGACATTAATAGTTCCCAGTTATAGTTAAGAAATGGTTTGGTACTGGTAATTTGAATGTTCAGATACACACGCTAAAATTCAAATAGCTGCAAAACAAAGCACTGATGGCGATTTAAGTCGGCTGCTTAGTATTGAAGGAAAACCCTTTCCGGTGCTAAGACCAGACACCCCAAAGCTGATAATCCCCGCTATCTTGCGTAACAGAATTTTAATCGGCACCTCCTAACAACATTTTGGTTTATTTCCGAATTTATCTTGCGTGACAAAACTCTACTCGGCACATCTTAACAGCATAGGTTTATTTTCACATATCACTTCCTTACTTGTGTAAGGGTTCAGAGGTTAATTTTTCCAATTACAACAGCATAAGGCAGGAACGGTTCCAGAAGACAACCCACAATTTTATGATGTAATCAAATCTCAGCAAACATCAATCAAAGTAATCCTAGAAAATACAAACGGACAAAGAAACTACAAACGTTCATTTTAAACCACATCCCGGTTTATTACTCATTACATATCCGATGTAATTTACGTTTCAACTTAGGCGGATGGTTGTAACAACTTTGGATTCATCCATCACTTGTGTTTATAATTTACTTTCGCAGTTCCTTTTTTTACACAACACGTACAACAAAGTAACACGTACGTAGGAAAATCTTTACGTTAGAAAAGTAAAATCTAGTAAACGTAGATTTTTATCTTAGCAGTTTTTCTCCCAACCCGAGACGGAGCTACGTTATAACAAACAACATTTTACTATACAAATTCCATTCTATAACCTTCGGTTATTTTTCTGGGCTGCGACCCATTCTACGACGAAAAACCTACAGGTAGGTTTCTGCTTGGTTTTATCTTAAACTGTTTTTTGTACACCTCAACAACAAACCTGTAACAATGATGAGCTATAGAAAACTCTTTCCTAATTTTTTACATGTTTTTCCTATAACCTTAATTCGTATTTTTCTCTAAAGTTTATTAACAACGTGAAAAAATACGTGGTTTTATAGATTTAAAAATGTTTAGTTCTTTTTTCGCAGATTTTGACTGCAATTGTTGTAAAAAAATTAATATTCAAAAAAGCACCAAAAACTTTATTTGTGCACATACTTTTTCTTTTATTTTTTAAAAGATTTATATTAATTATAATTATGGCTTTTTTTTTTTAAATAAACTTATTTTTTAGTCTCAAAAAATACTTTTTTTGTAAATTTTTTAAAACCATTTCATATTAAAATTACTATGGTTTTAAAAATCACCAGAAACTCCATTTAAAGTTCTAATTTATTAGTATCATTAGTACCAATCACTGGAATTGGAGTTGTTTTGGATTGAAAAATTTAAATATTGCAAATGTAACTACGATATAGTTTTAAAAAAAATTAAATAATTAATAAAGTAGAAATCATATACATGGTTTTCATGTAAGGTGTGGATAGTTTAAAACAACAAAATTGTTGCTCACTTTTGTTGCACGGAAAGTACTACGATTCTAAATTTTCATTACAAAGGACTACAATGTTTATAATCCCCCCCAAATTTTCGAATTCCATCATCATGGGAACCCTTAAACCTTTCAAAGAACGCCTGAATTTTGAAAAATGTAATTGAAACTAAAAGTTAATTGTAAAATAAAAACTTAACTTTAATGGTGCAACAAGTATAACAACATCATTTCCTTTTTCACTAAATAAAATATTTAATTAAATAACCAAAATATAATCCTAAATAACTGTGATTATATTAACAGCAATTTTTGTAAAATTTGTAGGTTTTGTTATTCACACATTTGATCAGTGGCGGCTTGTCCATATGGCCATTTGGTCAATGCTCTCCCAAAAATTTTGACAATATATAAAAAATATTCATTATTACGTGTTTTATTAAAATAGATAATTAAGTCGCAAGTACAATAACTTAAAATTTATCGGCCGTCGTTCGTAATTCATCTTCTTCAACCTTGGACTGGCGGTGCGAATTGTCCTCATTGAATTAGATCTACCCGGAAAAACTCAAAAAACGCCCGAATAAACGCGAACGTCCGAAACAATAATCAACTTTGGGTCATGAGCCGGATCCCGCAGTTTACGTTGACTTCGTATAGGGTGTACAACTAAGCTCAATTTTTGATTCGATTTTTGCGTGTTTTAAATCAATTTAAGAATTTATATAGATATGTTTTATTGTTGTTGTGTTGTTTTGTAAAAATACTATTTTTGATTCGCGTGTGCATGCGCTATAACAGAAAATGTCGGTAGTGCAGAAAATTAAACAACTAAAAAGTGCTAACAAACTTAATTTTACAAAATTAGTTGAGTTCAAGGCAAATGGTCGTCCTTTGCCAGAACTAAGTTTACGACAGACTAGCAAAGACAAAAATAAAGATGTTCATCGAAACATTCGCAAGCTAATGTACGATTTAGCTAACTGGATATGTGGTTGTAAAGTATCAAATGTATTTTACTGTTTTGTTTGTTTATTATTTTCTAAAGACTCGTTAGACTCGCTATAGTGCAAATCCGGTGTAAGAGATTTAAAACATTTAAAAGAGGAAATAAAGAAAACATGCTTCGTCTGCAGAACACATGAAATGCTCGGTAAATTTTGCAACCGTAGGAAATGTTGATATTCGTACACAGCTAGACAATGCTTACAGAAAATCCCTTAGAGATTTTAATGAGAATGTTTCGAAAAATCGCTATATTTTGAACAGAATTGTAGATTGTATAAAATATTATGGTGCATTTGAGTTATTTATATTTTTTTAAGTATGTCTATTTTTTAAATTAATTTTTGACCTCCCAGTATGATTGACCACGAGCCGCCACTGCATTTATTCGACATATTACTACAAATCACCCTATACAAACTGGTTAATAAATCACCCCGTGACTCCTTACACAGTACAAGCAAACGGTGAAAATAGAGTCTTAGTTCAGACATCATCCTCATTTTTTATTTTAAAAAATACTTTATTTTAATAATATCAGTTAGAAATTCATTTTTATATAATGTTATGATTAAATTTATTATATCTTAGCTAATGCTTATTTTTACTAGCAAGATAATTTTAGTTAAGTGTTTGAAGTTTTTGAATTAGATAAGAATCTAATCTTCTATTAAAAAACCTAAAAAATGTAATTAATTAGTTTTAAGAGGAATAACTTACCACTTTTAAAGTTAATTGAGGTGTGCAGCAACATTTGTGTGTAACGTTGGTTGCGGAAATGATAAGAAAATTTGACGTTAGATGGCATGCAAGATGGAGAGGATTTTTGATTATTAAGGAAACAAATAAGTTTAGTAAAATTTTTTTGAGTTTTGGTTAGTAACAAATATTATAAACAAGTTAGTAAAAAAAATAATTCAAAACAAAGTACTGTTTTTGATTTAGTGATAAAGTTGAAAGAAAAAGATACAATTTGGAACTAAATGCTGTTTTTGGATTGAGTGATGAAATGATGGAATAAGAAATAGAGGTGTGGTTAATGGATTGAAAAAGGAATATAAAAAGCAAAGTTGAGCGGTTTACATTTACGGATAATGGAGGCAAGAAGCAATAAAGTACGGGTTGTTTTTTTTTTAAATTTACCCCAAGTTGGAGGGAAAAGGAAGTGACTGCTGGTCTTTTTTTTTTCTTGAAGAGTAAGGAGGTGACGTGGTTGGAACGGAGTTTATTTTTGAACGGTCTGGATGCGCTGGATTTGTAAAAGGAGAAGAGGCAATCTGGATGGACACAAGGAGGATATAATTTTTCAGATAAGTTTTTTTTATTTGAAGTTGTTGTGTTTTTTTTTCTTTTATCAAAAAATTAACTTAAAAATTGATTAATAGTAGTTGACATTTTGATTCATTTTAATTCATTCAATTTACATTAAACAATTTATGTAAGAAATTTTTGGAATAGAAGATTTGAAAGAATGGGTTTGTTGTAACATGTGCTAAGTGGTTGAAAATGAGCTAGCTGGGATATAAACAAAATTTGGATTTGTCAACAAAAAAAAAATATTAGTATTGAGCGATTGAGCAATTATAGTCAGGTTGAAAATTCTCAACTCAATCATAACAATAAATTGCACTATTGGTTGTATAATGAAACATAAAATTGTTTTCTAAATATTGTGTACCATAAACCAAAGAAATGAAAGCAGTTTAGGGTAACATTTCCGGTGCCAAAATTAATTTTAATTAAAATACTTTCTTCTCCAACCACGTTTTGCACATAATTCAGTATTTTCATGCAGAAACTGTATAAATAACTATTATGTGGCGTTTAGGACTTCATAGAACGATTATTAATACCAAAGCTTATTCCAAAATTTTATAACATTATAAATAATGATTTCAATTAATTTTAACAATAATTAAGTATTTTTGACTGATTCACACGTTTGATAAAAAAAGTCGATCTTTTTCTATTTACGTTTTATCTTCATATTCGTTTGCTGAATTTAGGTCGACAGAATTCTCATTTCTACTTTGTGGTATTGCGTATTTAAGTAGCATAGCTTTCAAAGAATTTTAATTTACAACTTTTCTTATTCAGAAACAAAATACAAACATTATGTAAATGTCGTTTTACATAAACCTAATTAACTTGTGCTTTTTCTCATTAAGATCTTTCGAAGTAGCACGTCTTGATAAAAAGACAACTATGACAAGGTTAAATATTTAATTTTAATTTAATTTAGAAATTGTAAAATATGTAGAATAGTAAAATCAATTATTTGTATTTATAATGTTTAATATTAAAAGAAAAAAGAAAGAATGTTGATGATAAAGATATTAAAACAAAATGTAAACTGAAAAAAGGAGACGATATCGATCCTTAGAATACGATTAAAAAGGTATTTCAGGAATTTAAGCACGTACCGTTGCAGGAATTTTAAGAATTAGCTTTTGCGAAGTGGAGGTAGTAGATTATTAGATATAGCACAAAAATACACTAAAATTAAGAAATTTTATAATATAAATTTTCAAAATAGTAACAAAAATTATAGTTCTCGAGTATGTTACAAAAAGGTAACGTATAGTTGAGCATAAAATTGAGTAAAACTTATAACAGAAACAAAACTAACCAAAATATTCAATGCATTTTATTTCAAAGTATTCAAACATGAACTTACAGTCCATTGAACCAACGTAATTTCAACTTTTCTCTTTTGTGTTACTTTAGAACCGTGTTGAAAGAGCTTAGTTCCCTGAATTTATTTTTGGTGTTAAAATGTTCAACATTTAGCTTTTTGTATTTTTCGACTCTTTTATTGCAATTCGTATGTTTACTATTTTCTGATTATAATAAAAACACGTGGTTTTACGTTATAGAATCTCGAAATAATCAAATCCCTTAAAACATGTTTTCCACAAAAATATGTGCAAAATAAAATGTATGAATTTGACTAGGCTATAAAACGGCTTTGAGAGATGACGTCAGTACCTTTATCAACTTACATACTAAACATAAATTTAAATAGTAAATACCCAGTGTTCATTTAAAAAAAACTGGGCTGTGTACAACAAAATAACGAGTGGTGGCCTAAAATCCGCATTAAACGTGACATAAATATAACCTAAAAATTGACTGAAATGAGTAGGTAGGTACCTACTTTCTTAGATTCATCAAATCCTAATCTAAACTTTGTATCATCTGAATACTTTGTTAAAAAATTACCATATGTCATAGAAAATTTCATGACCTACTCAGCCCAGTTTTTTATTTGAACACCCGTTATAAAATAAAATTGCAGTACAGTACCTCACGCTATATTCACGACAAAAGTTGTGACGTCAAGTCAATAAGAAAGTGTTTCGTGTATTTGAATAAATGCCGCAACTTTTGCTAAGTTTTTGCATAACAAATAATCTAGTAAGAGCGAAATGCGCATTAAATGAATTTTCGTTGCGTGTATGCTACTGTACAATAAATACTTGGCTTGCTATCGACACGCGTGTTTTAAGCATTTAAAGTTATCGCCCCTAATAACGATAATGCACTTTATACATTCACAGTCGTTACAGTTAATTGTTTACATTTCTTAGTTTATACTATTTATACGTGTCTATATTACACGAGATGTCGTTAGACACACATTTTACTTATAAGAAATAATTTAATAAATTTAAAATTTATACATTATTTTGGACGTGATCACAATATTTCGAGGGTTTTTTATTTTTTGTAAACATTCCTATTCAATTATTAGAATTTTAAAATCTGTACTCTAATGATATTGGTTCCGACACAAATTTTTCATTACGATACAAGTTTAGAACCAATACAGTTAATATTAAATGGTCCATGAGTTAGATACAAATCTATAACCAATAGATTTGCACCGTTGGTTATTGCACCTATCGACTAGTGCTAAGAAGTGGCAAGTAGACATAGTACTCGCTACAAAGTAGGAATTTGCCTTTGATTCATTTTCTACCATGCTCGTTGCTTGTGTCTTAAGAACAATTATTACATGGTTATGTACTAGGTATAATTTAACTTTTTTTTGATATTTCATCATCTGGTAGGTTTTTTTATTATGTTCAAGTAATAACAAAGAATATGTTGTTTACAGTTGTTTAATTAAGATCTATATCTAAATGTGCCTGGTAGTCAAAACAAGAGTAAATCGCCAGACCCTTGGTAGGGTTGATTGTAAGAAAATGTACATTCCCCCTCCACTACCACCCCTTTTAGTCGGACTGCAAACTTGGTCTTTGTGCGTCAAATCCTCTGATTGTGACATTTGTTTTTCAATATTCTATTGTTTTATATATTTTCTTCATCATAGCAAATAATGTAAAATAACAGTCACGTAATTTCTGTATCCCTTAGAATATGCAGGTTAACTCCAAAGATTAATAAAATCTTCACTACTATAAAAAAAACTACCAAATTCTAGGTTTTTTTATAAAAGTACTGTTTGGGATGTAGACATTTCCAAAGACATTAGTAAATTATGATTGAAAAAGTCAAAGAACATACGATTTTTTATAATTTAGATTTTGAAGATACTGATAAAAGAATAAGGGTCACGTAATTCATATGTCTATAATTATTCGTCGGACCAAAATAGTGCCCTTTGCTAAAGTGCACTTTTTCGCAAGTGTTATATTTTGGTTAATTAATTAAAACACTTCAAAACAAGGTTGATTCAAAAAAAATATAGATATGTATTAACATTTCAGAAACTTTGGTTAATAGGCAATTAAAATAGTTTAAGAGCTGTTTAATCGGTTAACACACATAATAAAACATACATAACATAGATATATTAGTAGCAATACAGAATATCGTGCTCTCTCGTAGATATTTCACACATATAAATATAAATTAATTAGCAACACAGCAAACAGGTAATAGTCAAACCTAGAAGCAATTGCTATCGAGTGAGACGGGTCCTTATCCTCCTTGAGGGATGAACTGATCCCGCTAGCTGAGCACACAGAGGGTGTGGATTCAAATGTAACAATGAGTAAATTATTTATAAGCGCCACTTTTACTTATAACGTAATTCATCAAAGTAGTCAAGATTACTTTGATAACAAACAGACATTTTCAACATTAAACAAATAGTTACCTTAAAATAAGATAATTCAACTAAGATCACATACGTGTATCAGTCATTATGGCGTCCTTTTGGAGTGTTCGACATCAATAGTTTCTAGTTATAGTTAAGAAACGGTTTGGTACTGGTAATTAGATTGTTTGAATACACACGTTAAAATTGAAATATCTGTAAAGCAAAGCACTGGTGGTCAGCGGAACCGTATTAAGGAAAAGCCATTTCCGGTGTTTAGACAAAACACCCCAACGTCGCTGGTCCCCGATATCTTGCGTGACAGAATTCTAACCGGCACCTCCTAACACCATAGGTTTATTTCTGAATATAACTTCCTTAAGTACAAGTAAGGGTCAAGAGGTTAATTCTTCTAATTACAACAGCATAAAGCAATAACGGTTTCAAAAGACAATCCACAAATTTTGAATGTAATCAAATCTCAGAAGACATCAAGCAAGGTAATTTCAGAAAATACGATTGGACAAAGAAACTGTAATAATTAGAAAAACCCAGTGCAGCGAACTATTCGCCACGTAGTGAAATATAGGTCAGTAAGTTCACCTGCAAACGTTCATTTTAAACAACATCCCGCTTCATTTCTCATTGCACATCCAATGTACTTTACATCTCCCAACAGGCAGATGGTTACAACAACTTCAGATTAATCCATCACTTGTGTTTAGAATTTCATTTTTTGTCCTATTAAACAAAAACATTTTAACCTTAGAAAAGTAAAAGCTAGTAAACGTGAATTCTTATCGTAACAAAGTATTGCAAAAAAAAATGAAAGTTTAGATAGTAAAATAGCTCTGGTGGCTTGTGTAATACAAGGCGAAATTTTAAGCTTACGTGTTGAATGATCTAGTCTCAGTTAATAAAACCGTTTGCAAGCCATGGCAGATGTGCTTCTTACCAGAAACATAGATACTAGTTAGTAGAGTTTGAGATAGTTAGTTAAGTCAAAATTTTTAGAAACGCATTACCTTAACCTTGCTGTTTTGTTCCGGTCTATTTGACTCAAAACAAATTTTAAAGTGCTCATGTTTTTTATTACTCTAGCTAAGCTGCCAAATTTTGCGACTTTGTTCGTTGGGTTAGTACTAATATAAAGCTACAAAAACATTCTCTCAGTCCCTAATTTTTTAATAAATTTAATAAATAGTTACGTATGTAACGTTCAAGTCAATATGACCCGATAGGACATTTTTAATGTGCAAGTCAATATCATCCTTGCAAGTCAAAGCATGTTATTTGTAGAGCAGAAATATTCAATTCAGAATTACCAGCAGTTAATTTCCGACGTCAGTTGTGGCTGTAAGAAACTGTGCTGCATGTGTGTGTGTGTGTGTATGTGTTATTTATTATAAATACAATTATATCTTGCGGTTTACCCAATGATATGTTCGAAGCTTTGTCCTATGCATCTGATTCAGATGGAGACTGCGAAGCCTCATAGCAAGAGGATCATATAAGTAGCAAAGTAAACGATTCCGAAAACTCTGAAACATAAAGTAATGATGCAGCTGATGTACCACAGAAGCAAACGGTACCATCGAAAAACAAAATTATAAAGTGAAACTCAAAACCTTTCTATCAGCACGGCCAAAGATCTTCAGGGAATGTGATCGAAGCTACTCCTGGTTCAACGCAGTACGCCATATCAAGAATTACTGATATACGGTCGTCATTTGAACTGACATTCCATTCTTACATCGAAAAAATTGTACTGCAAATGACAAATACTGAAAGACGACGAGTTTTTGGCAATAATCATGATAACTTAGATTTTGTTACTCTTGATGCATTTATCAGACTACTGCTTTTAGCTGGAGTTTACAGGTCTACTAAAAGTTTATGGAATGCGGTAACAAGCCGCCACATATTTCGGGCAACTTAAAAGACTTCATAACGTTTCTAGAGTACTTCGCTTTGATGACAAAACCGATAGAAATAAAAGAGAAACTGGCAGTTATAAGAAAAGTGTTTGACAAGTGGATAGAAGTTTTACCAAAACTTGTGTGAAAATGTTACTGTGGACGAACAGCTTGTAGGATTCCGCGGCAAATGTCTATTCAAACAATACATACCAAGCTAACCAACAAAATATGAAATTAAAATATGGACACTTTGTGATAGTAGCAGTGCATATGTTGTAAATTCTCAAATGTACTTAGGAAAATTTCCAATAAAAAAACTAGAAAAAAATCAAGGTATACATGTGGTCGCAGACTTGACCTACAAAACGTTACTTGTGACAATTTTTTTACGTCATATCTGTTAGAACAGCTATTGCTAAAACGGAATCTTACAATGAAAAGGAAAACCAGAATTGCCACAAAACATCAAGACTAATAGGGAAGTTAGCAGTTCCATCTTTTATTTTACTTTCGACACTACTGTGGTATCTTAGGTTTTAAAAAAACATAAACAGGTAATGTTGATGAGTGCAATGCCTAATGACAATGCTGTTAGTAATAGACCTGATAAAAAAAAACCTAAAAGATACTAGATTACAACGCAACAGAAGAGGCAGTTGACACGTTAGATCAGCTAGTATATTACCAAAAGGAAAACGAATAGATGGTCTATGATCATATTTTATAACATTCTGAACATTCTGTTCTATGACGTAAAATGAACACAAAATGGAATTCAAATAGGCTTACAAAAGAGAATCTTTTTGGAGGAATTAGGCATATCGCTAAATACGCCTTATGTTTTACAAAAAAAAATGTACTCAGAAATGCAGAAGCAGCAACAGTGGTGAATAAAATCAAACAACAAAATACTCAAATCTATACTATAGCATCAACGAGTACTAATAGAAGTTTGAAAAGAAAGTGATGCTGTTTTTGTCCGTCCAAATGTTACAACAAAACCAACATTATTTGTGCTGAGTGTAAAAAGTATTTATGCAAAAGTCACGTTAACTACTACTGTCCACAATGTAAATAATAGTAACGTTTTTATTATACATACCGTGTGTCTCTGGCAAGACGCAACATAGGGTTTTTACTATAGAAAAAATTTGATTGGATCTACTATTGCTATGAAAATTTCGGATTGTTGTATACCCTATACTTTACGGCATTTTGTTGAAGTTAAAAAGAGAGAGCAAGTGTAGAATGTCTAATTTTTCTTTAAATGTAAATATTATTCTTTAAGTTTGTAAAAAGTAAGTATTTAGTATTTTGTGATTTTACGAAAATTCTAATCAATGTTTGGATGTTTTCATATTTTAATATAGCTATTGAAGAAACATAATGAAATACTTTTGCATAAAACCTGTTCTTATTGAATTTGAGGTTAAATGAGTCGTTTGTTTTCTTTCATTGTAGACCTGTGTGTAAACTATTAGACATAATACTTGCATCTTACAAGAACATAAAGGTATTCTAAAGCTAAAAGTTTGTTTTACGCCAACATAGTTATTATTATAAATAAGACAAATATTTCGATTAGTATGGATCGAGTAGTTTGTCTCTACCACAGGTATCTACAAATAAACAGAAGTTGGTATTCTAAGGACTTTATTGGAATCAGCGAAGTAAAGTGTAATCCAGAATTGGACGGTGTTATACATTTTTAGCTTCTTGAACGTAAACAATTATTTGAAACTTATGGGATCCATAAAAATTTTTAGAAAATTCCCGATTAAGGTTTTTAATGTTATGAATAATAAGAGCATAAAGGTTTGTGCTTTAAATTATTTAATTTGCTATTTCTCTTTTGACTTTCTATTTCAGGTTTTACTAGAATCCAGGAGTCAACAAACAAGATAACAAGATAACATCTTGCAAGAATATGCAGGTATTCTAAAGTTAAAAGTTTATTTTAAGCCAATAAAGTTGGTATTATAGATAAGACAGATATTTCGATTAGTATGAATCGACTAGTTTGTCTCTACCACAGGTCTCCACCGATAAACAGAAGTTGGTGTTCTAAGGACTATAACCCAGAATTGGATGTATATTTTTAGCTTCTTGATCGTAAACAATTTGAAACTCATGGGATTAATGAAGATTTTTAGAAAATGCCCGATTAAGGTTTTTAATGTTATGAATAATGAGAGCGTAAAGGTTTGTGCTTTAAATTATTTAATTTGCTATTTCTCTTTCTATTTCAGATTTTACTAGAATCCAGGAGTCAACAAACAAGATAACAAGATTATCATTTTAAAACCATCCAAGAACAATTGTAAGAAATGTGACAAACCTGGCGATTTTGGTGGGCAAGTAACTTCCTCACCTCTTCCAATCCAGGTTCTAGGAAGTGCTTCACTTAAAAGCAAATGTATATAATATTCTTAAATTCATATCATTATTGCGTATCTCCATTAATGTTTCACAAAATTTTTGCCTTTTGTCACCATCGGTTTATGCTTTTTAAAATTTTATGAACTCGACACCTATTTACACCGCAGTCGATACTTAGTTGTCGAATACTACTATTAGGGTTAAGTTGCACAACACCGAGTAAATTGATTTCTTCATCGTTGTCCATCTTTTGGTTTTGTTGAACCTGCTTCGGACGCTTGTGTACACTGCGGTTTCTCTGCTGATCCGGAAATATGCAGCAAAACAAAGCAGAAGTGTTTCTATAGCTTTCACCTCTGTATACCCCCTTAACCATTTGAACTTTCTCAGGGATTGTATACACACTCATTTTCAAAATTTAAATTGGAGAATATTACAATAAGGAACACGCAATAATAATTTATTGTAAGTATACGTCAATACAAAAATTTCATAGCCTCAGTAGATTAATTCAATTTTTTCTATAGTTAAATTCCTATGTTGCGTCTTGCCAAAGACACCCGGTATAGTAAGTATTACGTTTAAACTACTTTCTTTGATTGCCAAACGGATGTTTATACAAATTCTTATGTCTAAAAGTCGAAATAAACCCAAATGCAGCAGTTTAATCAGTTTAACAAGTCGTCGGGTCATATAGACCCGAAACAGTAAAGTGTATAGTAAATATTAACGAAACAGCAGGGTCAATAAATTTGCCAATTAGGAAGCGATTCAATAGTTCAGGGAAAAAAACTGTAGCAACATGATACCTATTGCTAAAATGATTACCATCTTATCAATCTAGACAAAAGGTGAATATGATTGTTATCATTGTTTACGTTTGTTAATACCCTGATACATTTTGACAATGAAATTATAGCACGCTTTTTATTTTCAAAAAATTAGAAATTAATTTGGCAATGTTCAGTGTGCGATATCTTCAGCAAAGTAAAAATGCAGAATTTAGTTTAGTTTCAGTGAGATTATCCATTTCAATCAGTGCAGTGTTTTTGATCGCAAATAGTCGCTGTCATCAGACTAATAATAAAATTAAATAAGTTGCAGGATCTACTCTATTCCGGCACGTACTCAGAAAAGTAAGTTACCAAAGATCCCTCATTTTGAGATTTTGTTATGCAACAGTATAACTTTGGTTGGTTTAGCCACCTAGGACCTTGCCACCACAACTAACGTTAGTTAAAACTTTTGTACTAGGGAACGCAGTAGAGCGGGGCATGCAGCGTTGAGTGAGGCGTGCAGTTGAATATACAACAGAGTACAAGTCTTAGTGCAGCATTCAGCAAAAAAGAGAGAAGTGGTCGGGAGCATTTGTAAAGCGTGTACGCTAAGCGTGAAAGTTTAAAAAACATAATTAGTTGTGTTTTTGACAGTGTTAAACGTGTTTCGCGAGAAGAGTTTTGAAAAAATCATCACTAAGACGCAAATTAGACCTGAATTGTGGCTTCATCTTACGATAATTTGAAGCTAAAAATTTTTGCAAAATACTTTTTGCAGGGATCAAAACGGAACCTAAGAAGATCTAAAATTTTAGAGACATTTGACAGTAAGCTACATTTTTTAAAGGATTGTTTTAGGCATCACATTAATCCTGAAGTTTTAATTCCATTATCTGATGAGAATAGCAAGTTTATATTGTCAGATATTTTGATCATACCCTTTAGGATTTTAGATTCGTTAGAAGATCATTTGTGCAACAAAAGTTTTAATATTTTTGTCGGTAAGACGTCTACGTAAAAACCATCTAAAATAATTTTAGGCGCCCTTGGGTACTGCGATGCATGTTTTTAATATCTTCAGATCTTACATATTGATGTTCGAATAAACAAATCAAGATTGAGAGTGAGTCAATTTTGAGAACTAGCTCAGTGATGGAGCAATTAAGTTACATATCCTTACATACAAGTGACATATTGACGTTTTAAATAAGGATCTCGCATCAATTTGAACTCAAGCGAGTAAAATTTTTTCAAACCAATTTCTCTTGTAGTTTCTAAGCTAATTTGAAAAATTATTGAAGGAGGTAAAACCATAAATTGACCATCATCGTTTGGGGTGTTAAAGTTAAATTCAAAAATACAACTTAACATGTTTTTAGAAAAGAAAATTATTTGAGTAGGCAAGAAATTTGATGTTGTTTTTCATTGTTTTGTAGTCTAACAAGCCCTAGTTGTAAATAAGTGTTTTTGGTGCAAATCTTGTAAAGAAAAACACGTACTTTCGATTAATAATAGAAAAGTTTGGTTTTGGTGCAAAATTTCAACAATTAGGAGGTTGCTTTTAATTGAGCTTCGCGCATTAAGGCGATGTTTTTGGGTTGATGTATAAGTTCGTGCCGTTTTTAATATATTTTATATTTTATTTTACTGTCACTCTCACTGCTACGCATAGTAAGTCAAAATAATCACGTTGTTTAACAAGGATTATTATGAAGGAATACAAAATACGACAGTTTTTCAGAACATAAGCTCAAAAAAATGTTTTTAATTTTGCTTTGCTTTGGCTTACAATTTGAGTTATAAATTAATACTTTTGGGAATAATGTTTAAAACAACTAGAATAATGTAGAACAGTATAGAAATTTCATATTTCTTGAAAAAATAGTTGGCAACTCAAAAATTTTTTTTTTTAATTTCTTTTTTTTTAGGTTCGGGTCTAAAATGCTATGTTGATTGGAATTTTTACTTCTAACATGGGAGAAAAAAAAATTTCTGATAATGCTGATCGCTCGCTTTAGCAAAACGTTAAGAATAAAATCCAATCAAGACGACTCTTAAACCCGAATCTAGACGACACAAGTTTAAAATCAGTATGGAAATGTCAGTGAGGTGCGTGTGCTTGTTTCTTTTGTCAACTAGCGTAATGTCCGGTCTATTGCATGCTAGCGTCTTGTCTGATTGTAGTGTTTTGTCGCAGTAGATTTTATATTCCGCATTTTCTACAATTTCAGGAGGTTGTTGTTATTTTTGTTTTATTAGGAAGCATTAACTGCTAGGGTTATTAGCTTCTATTTCGCATATACATTTCGAAGAGGGAAGAGACAATTATAATTTTGATGTTCAAGGTGTGCCCATATGACTATCATGTAACCCGCTGTTAAAGTGGCTCTTCTCTGGGACAACGATAGTAGTCCCGTCTCACGATATAACTGGACTGGTGGGAAAAGCTCCTATACAGCAGCGCAACCCAAGATGATGTACAGTGTCCAACTTACGTAACAAACTGCTACGCGCCGACTCATAGACGACACACTTTAATCACATTTAGAGCTTTACGACATTTTTGACCAACGAAAATGTGTGCAAAGCCCAGGTTAATTTGAAATCAAAAATCATGCTCAGAAATTTAACATGCAGTTGACATCTAATGATACGGTCTTTAATGAACAATACCGGGTCATAGTGAGAATTTCTGAGTGTACAGAAGTTCCCGTAGCTAGTTTTTTCTTCAGAAAATGTAAAATGAGATTTTCTCCGTTTCTAATTATTTGGTTAATGGACTCCTGTAGCTTGCGTGTGATGGACCTACTATTTTTCCAGATAGCATGATACCCAGGTTGTTTACGTATAGACAGTTAAGAACACAAGAATCTATATCAGTAACCAAATTGTTTACAGCGACAGCAAATAACCTACAAGTGAGGGTGGGTAAGAAACGAACTAGCAGATGTCAACATGTTACCCCTGATTCCATATCTGGCAGTTTTTGTAATATTACGTATCTACATGTCATGTCATTATGCACCCTTTATGTGGAAGAACACCGCAACCAGATGTTCTCAATTTTTAAAAGCACCGTGGATATGGTTTTCTAATAATACAACGTAGTCAAAATCGATCTGTTTTTACAAAAACCACCTGATATCAAAGTAACAAATTGTTCCTTTGCAGGAACCACTGCACTCTACTGATGACCATTCTTCCAGGAGTTTCTCTATAAACGCTTTAGAATCAGACGCTTTAGAAATGAGTACTTAAGGCTTAAGCAATTTCTCCTACGTCTTGTAACCGTTTGTAATTGTTCATATCTATACAGGTAAGTGTATTTATTTCAGGTTTACCAACCACAGCCTTGACCTTTCTTCATAAATTCTTCACGTTTGCGTCTGATGTAATTGGCGACGTGTATCCGTTCCAGCTATCCTTTTTGCATTTTGGGACGACTGTTCTAATTTTCGTCGTGGTTAAATTTGCAAAAGTAGACTCTCTTCAAAAGCGGTTAAAGGTTCTTTTTTGCAGAAATTGTCTGCTCAACCTGTTGACACCATCAGGGTTCAGATCGTTTAACAGTACCACCTGCAGTTTTTGGGATACTATTATCTGCAGCTTTTATAAACTGTCTTATCAGTTTTCCATCTAGGACTAACATATCTTACGGCGTTAAACTTTTCGGTTTTGATGATAATTGGAAAGTGGTCACTGTTGTACAGATCATCTTCAAGCCACCATTTTAGAAATGGTGGCAGTGAGCAAAACGTTATCGTCAGATCAATAGCCGAGAAATTGTTTGACTTTTTATTAAAATGCGCCGGGGAGCTGCTATTAAGTAATACTACAACATCTTTTTCTAATCAATCTGCCAAAATACTACCCTTGTCATCGATACTTTAATTGGTAGAATCACTTCAATAGCGACCACTTGGAGTACACTATTAAGTGCTATCTCACAAAATCTAAAGCCATTTCTTAGGAGGATAGCAACACCTACGCTAACCCGTTTGCTTACTTCTCCATTTCGCCTAGCTACAGCGTACTCTCAGAGAGACTATACTTGTCCAACACTCAAATGGGTTTTCTGTAGCCATAAACACATTTTGATGTTTTTGCAACAACATTTTTATATAACAGTATTTATAAACACATTCTCTATAATTCCTTTGTAGTATTTTATTAAAAGTCGCAAATTTTGTTAGTAGATGCGTGGTATGCAAAAACATTTTCATGTTAATTAAATTAATAAATCGATAAATAAATAACTATGTAAATAAGAAATTCAACACGAATAATAATAAATAAACATATTGCAGTGATTGTATGATGTCATAACTTGTAATGTATAGATGTAAATAGAGATATAATGTCTAGTAGTAAGATATAGAGATATATGTTGTATGTTAGGAAAATATATTAATTTGTGTGCGTACGTGATCGAGTGAAGTAAAAGTGGGGAAGGAGACGCTCTCTGGCAATAAAGAATAATGAACGTGTAATTTTGAGTCCATGCAATAAACAATTACTATGGAATGTTCTTCGCTAAACATTGAAAGAAGTGTTGTGGTTGTAATTAATTAACCCAGTTATTAAAAAACGGTTTAACAAAAACCAGGTAAAGCATTGCTGATAAAACCCGCGAAGTGTTGAAAAAGCCTGAGAAGTAGTATTAACAACAATAAACCCATAAAGTTGTTGATGAAGAAAGCTTAAACTATTATAACCAAAATGGAACAATATTCAAACTCAAACTCCAAACACCGGTAGCAACGCATAGCAGATAGAATATACAGTGTGACCAGTAAAGGCCGAATCATATGGGATTTTTTTATTACTAGTGTTTTTCAAAATTTCATTTCGGCATCGGTTTCTGCATCCATTGAAATAAAATTTACGAAAAAATTACAATGGTGGGGTTATTTCTTAGAATATCGAAAAAAATATAAGAAAAAACCGTTCTAAATGCAATTTTAAGCCCGTATGCAAAATTTCAGCTTCTTAGGGCAATTTAAATTTTTTTAGTATTTCTTTAAAATTGCCTATTATTATTATTGATTAGATATTTTTATATTTTAAGTGTTCGGCAAAATTATCATTTTTACAAATCAAATCATTAATGATTATTTCCATAAAATTGACATTGTCACTTTTTGTTTGAAAATAAATAATGTGAATCTATGTAAATGTTTTCTTTAAAAAGAAAGTGTTTAAACGTGTTATACAAGGTGAGTTTTTTTTTTCGATGGGATCTCGGAAACTAATCAAGATAGCGAAACTGTTAAACGGGGAAAGAATTGTATTTTGATGATATCACTAAAATGTGCTATTTGTTCTTTCGAATAAATGCACAGCTAACTAGATATTTCAATAAATAAATTTTTTGGTAAATTTATTTGGTTTATATGTTGTTCTACTTTACAAAAAATTTATACAGAGAAAAGTTTTAGGTATTTCTGTGGTAAATAATAAAGTCTAGTCAAAATATTTATTTAGGTAACGTATAATTTTTGAGTTATAACACATACTTCTGTTTTTTCTAATGGAAACCATAGTCGGCTATGGACTTCATAATAAAGATATATTCCAATGATATACTATATGACACAATTATTTTTGTAAATAAACAAATTATAGCCAATTTTGGTTTTATTTTTTTAAACTGCTGGGAGACTATAAGCTATAACAATATCCGACGTAAACTATACTTTGTATTTGTGTTGATTAAGGTGTCTAAAACCATTAAAACCATCAATAAAGATAAAAACGTAATATGATAGTTTTATATTTTGTGTCATTAAATTCCATACAATCAGCACAACGATATTTCGAGCTATACTAAACATAAAAAAAAAACTCACTCTGTATATTCATAAAACAAATCATCATATTTTTTGCTGTCATAGGAATAGATTTAATCACAGAGGATGCGTCTCCAACAACCAGTGACTTTAGATATGAATATTTTTGAAATTACCTAATTTAAACGACTAAAGGGCCATTTTGATTTCCAAGCGTGCGGTATCAACATCCTCTAACTCATCTTCCATTACTTGAGTGACATTGAAACTTAGATTTGTCGTCAATGTATGTAACCGTTTGATCGTTTTGTCAATTTCAAAATTTAACGATTCGATTTGACTTTGGACTTGTACGAAATTACCAAATCCTTGCTCGGGCGCCAAAAATATGATGATATGTTGTATAAATAAAAAACACCTTTAAACATTTTTTTAAAGAAAACGTTTACTTGATCAACATTACTTACTTTCAAACATAAAGTGAAAATGATAAATCATGGAAATAATGATTTTGTAAAAAATGATAATTTTGCCGAACACTTAAAATATAAAAATATCTAATCAATTATTATTATTATTATTACTTTTATTACTTTTATTACGTGTACATTTAGAAAAGTTAGCAGCCAGTCGCTGCATCATCTTTCCAGAAGTTGAAGGTTATAGTAAATAAAGTTACTACTTTGTATATGATTTGTGAAAAATTTTGTATCATCTGCAAGGAACGATGTTGTTGAGATCCGTAAGATAAATATTAAAATGTACTAATTCTTGAGGAACTCCACCTAAGACACAAACACTTCTTCCCTTAAGGAAATCTTTTGACCAATTGAGTAAGTTTCCATGGACGTCTAGAGGAAGACTTCCAACAGGCCACGGTTCAATAGGTCGGAAGATCATTGTATAAATATACTTGTAACTACCTTCACAACTAATATTATTATACTAGCAAAGCCAACATGCTACGCATGAACAATAATTAGCCACAGCACTTACATTAACATTCATCAGTTGACTAATCAATATGAATGCAGAGTAGATGGAATTCGTAAAATAAATCGAGAGTAGGTGTACGCTTGCACATGTCATAACATATTAATAAGAGATTAGTAACATAATGATATTGCATTTTTGTACTATAAGACATCTTCTACGCCTCCGGTGTATAATAATAACATTATTATACACTTAAAAAAATAAATACCTAGTAAAGTAAAACTCAGTTTTCAGAATCAATCGATTATTTCTGTTTACAACTAAATTAATTTTCGCTCATTCAAATTACATACGTATCGTCAATTAATAGGGAACCACTAATTAAAGGCGTTAATTAGAAATACGTACAACTAGAGAACAAATTGTTACGCATTATGCTTTCGATTACAATAAAAATGAATTAGTTATTTTAATAATAACACACGCCCATTCAAAATTCTCGTTTTATATTACAACTAAAAGCTGATTTTACTCTTTAATTAATGGTATTGCAAAATTCTAACATTCTCTTGTAAAATTTCATCAAGTAAGTGCACGAAATATTTGATTAAGTATGCTGTTCATTTAAGTTACGTAAAGCTTTTAGTTCAACCAAGCTATTTTATCTTTTTTTTTGTGAACAAATGCAATCGTGATGAGATTTTTCAATATCAGTATTCGTAGCCTTTTAATACTTTATAACCATTAATCTCGTTTAACAGTTAACTATTACTCTTATTTAACTTCATTATTGTTATTATTAACATTATTATTCATTTTTGCATAAGGATAATACACTTAATACATGGAAATGGTCCTTGCAAAACAACTAGGAAATTCGGAAGGTCTTGTTTTGAAGGATGTGTCAGTTTTTGAAAGAGCGGATGATTATTCTTTGAATAAGTAACTTAATTAGTGTTTGTGCTGAGTTTGCGGATGATGTTGCAACTTCTAAAGGCACTCATACACATAAATAAATAAATTAATTAAACACCAGTTTTGAATGGGCGCTTCTGATCAAGTTTATACCACCATCCATTTTTCGATAGCAATTTTAAATTTTGGGAGCTTAAAAGCTACCCCCCAGAAAAGGTTTTTTCTTGTAACGAAAGTACGTGTGAAACTCATTTTGCTCAAAAGTTTACTAAAAACGCAAACGGTAGGTTTGGTGTTTTAATTCCTCTGAAAGATTTAATTGCATGTCTTGGAGAATCTGAAACCATTTTCCAAAAACAATATCTTTACCTAGAACTTTGCATTCAATCTAATTTCAGAACTATTAACTCATTGCACAGTTTCTAATTCTAACAAACTTTCTTACTACATTTCACTGAAAACCAGTCTAACTAGTAAACTTCGTGCATATAATGGTTTTTCCTCCTCCCCTTTTGACTATTCGTTAAATGACATTCCAATTGTTGGCTCAATAATACAACAAGATTTATTTTCTATTTCAGTTTATTACTGACATCGAAAATATGTACCGATATGTATTGATTCAACCCAACCAAAAACCATTACGGTATATTTTTTGAAGATCTTCTCCATCAGAACCATAACAATATTTTGATTTGAACAATGTTATGAATGGCAAGTTCTCCTTTCTTAGCAATTCGTTGTTTACACCGATTAGTGCAGGTATTAAGTATGAAAGTTACAACCCTAAAGTTTAATTACATTTTTTCTGACGTAAGTATCTAATGATTTATTAATTTTAATAGTCGTCCTTGATTCAGTTGTTCACCCAGGCGTCCTAGAATTTGATGCTGATAAGCACACTTGTAGTGTGACTAGGTCATTTCAGGCAAACGATTTGTTCATCTTATATCTCGTCATCTTTAACCGAAATCACCACAAAACAGGTTATGTTTTTCAAAATATCTTAAATACAGCTCCTTGTACTATTAATGACAAAATATTGCTCCAACAGTTATGGTTGTAGCTGAAAAACTATTGTTTTTTCCATCCACAATATTCTTAGAAAAAAAATTTTTTTGTAGGAAATGTTTGAAGTAACCGTACTGCACCTGCAGAAACTTAATGTGCAATTTGTTTAAAGCTTTTTGTTCACATTTGCCGCATCAGAAATTTAATGATTGCTTTGTCAAGTTTTTATAGCGCAGTTTTTGTTATCAGTACGTGAAATTTTCGTTCTGTCAAGATTGCATTTTTTGTTGTTTAATGATGAATTGGTTGTTAGAACTATAAAGAATGAAGAACACAAAATCGCGTCTACGTTCTGTAGATTTAAGTATTACCGTACTAAAGACTGCTGCAAAAAGTTCGATTCTAAGCTTTCGTGAAGAAAGTTCGTATTAAGAACCAATATACGCGACAAGTTCGTAAAGCTGCACCCCCCATATTACCAATTTTGAAACTCAACGACTACGAATTATGTTTTTTTTTATGTGGTAATTTTGTACCGACTTTAAAAATTTTATACTCCAAAATTAGTTATATTTTTTGAAGGTTGAAATGTGGGGGATATGGTTTGCGTACACTCCTCCAGAAATCATTAAAATGATGGTACTTTTTCTGTGCTAGGAGATAAGACAAGACCTGCTACGCTAAGGTCTTCCCCTACGAAGATATAGAGAATGAAGACTTTTTCGATTCTAAGCGTGTAGTGATATACATACGATATGATCTAACGACACGAAGTGAAGTATTCAAATACAACAGTGATGAATATATAGTGAAGAAGCAAAATGTGGTAAGCAATAATGCTAAAAATAATTAGATAGGCTGGGGTGAAAGGGGTAAGAAGGAAAAGAGAGAGGGATGAAATTTTAAAAAAAATTTTTTTTACTTATTGCATTGAAATTGGGTAATCAATAAATATTCAGAAGGATAATATATGAGTGAAAAAATTTTTGTTATGTCTCCTAATACATTGAGGTGGTTATTTACAGTCAAAAATGAAGGATGAGACAATTACGTACGAAATAAAAAAATTTGTAAAGTGTAGTACTTCATGTTTTATTAAAAATTATGTACCTTTAATTTCAAAGTGTCATAATAATATTCTACTATCAAAAAGCTATCTCCTGGCACTTTAAATGAATTTTGTACCACAAAACTCTTGGAGTAATATGCTCCAAAATATGAAAAATCGCGTTGTGTGGTTTTTTATTGTCGGTAATAAGAGATGAAAAAATGATGTGCCCTTGTTTCAAGGTGTTACCATATCCTACTATCAAAAAGCTTTTTCTTGGATCTTTGACTTTCATTTCGAGGTGTGATTGTATTCTACTATCAATAAGGTATTTCCTTGCACTTAAAGTAAATTTTGTACCGCAAAAATTATTAAAGTAATACCGATTAAAATATAAAAAAATTTGATGTGTAGTGATTCGACAGCAAATATAAGGGATGAAAAAATTATGTACCCCTGATTTCAAGGTTTCATCATATTCTACTATCAAAAAACTTTCTCTTGAAACTTTGAGTAAATTTTGTACTGTAAATACGATTATTGAATACCCAATTTCATTTCGCAAAAATAGGTAAAAAAAATTTTTCTTCGTCAAGAATTTCACCCCTCTTCCTCCACTTTATTCCCTTTTGACCCCTACCTATCTAATTATTTTCAGCATTATAGCTCACCCTATCACTGTTGTATTTGAATACTTTACTTCGTGTCGTTAGATCACATTAGTACAAAATTTTTAAAGTCGGTACAAAATTAGCACATAAAAAGTACATAATTCCTATCCGTTGAGTTTCAAAATTGGTGATATGGAGGGTGCAGCTTTGCGAACCTGCGAATTAGGTATAATCGTTAAAGAATGTAGATACTAGTATGCAGTGAAGTTTGTAAATACCAAAAATTTAGTAGTTGTGTGACGGTTTTTAGCAACGCCAAATTTATCAACAATTGTATGCTGTGTGCGTGTGTTTATTTGTAGCTACGGACACTTAACGCCCATCGATTAAGCAAATTTAAGCGTTAAGGTACATGCACATATATCGGCATCGGACGGACGGCACGCAGACAAAAATATAAAATACATGCGTTCATATGATACAAAGCACATTTACGTGGACGGCAATATTGGCATTTTAAAAATCCGCATCGACTCCGGAAATTAGGATTCAAATCTGTTCATTTCCTGCCGCGCGTGCAGCGCGTGCCGTGAGTGCCTTGCCGATGCCGATGCCGATGCCGATGCCGATGCCGATGAAAGCACGATCTACAGATCGGAACTCTTCTTCCAAAACCGCAATAAATTCTTTTTGCGAATAACTCATAATTGACACTAATTAAGCTAAATGCCGATAGTCCATTCTGACGCTGTGTGCGTTGATGTAAAATTTTATTCCAAAAATGCCGTGCGTCCGTTGCGTACCGTCCGTTTGATTCCGATGTATGTGCGCGTACCTTTAGCGGTTAATGTCATACAGTTACGAATGGGAATTCTTGTGAAGCTAATTTTAAATCTCAGCTGACGTACCAGTTTATTTATTGTTTCTTTTAATAATGCAAAACTATAACAATGGGAATTAACTTAGGCTATGATTTTATGAGCTATTGAGCCGTAATCTGTTTCAACTTCTTCCTGTTCTTTTAAACGTTTTGTCTACTGCCTCGGTAAACAGCTTTAGAGGCGATGTAGTAGAACTCGTTTCAAGTCGTGTTGTTTTTTTTTATTAATCTTCTGCACTACTTATATTCTTGGAATAGTAACACTTGACTTCTCATGTGCGGATGGTTAACTATTCATGTTAATTAATGGTTTAGTCTTAGTACTTCCAAAAGCTGGATGCCAAACACTATTAATACGGATGTTGAAATTTGACCGGCTTTTGTAAATTTCTATGGCTTCCACGTTAAACTAAACATAATTGTGAGTTATTGTTGACAACAGTTGCGTTGGTTTAGTCAAATTCTATAGCGTGGTTTCCTAGAAAAAGGGCATTCTCGGTGACTGCATATTTATCTCATTGATACAGATTTGGTTGTCCCTACGTACACTGAACCACACAAGCTTAATATGCAGTAAACTTCAACCGATGATAAAGGTGCTCAAATATCCTTCAGTGAACGTAACTAATCTTGTACTTGTGTAGGTTTGAAAATAGTATCCACAATAATCAAATTTAATGCAATTTGGAGGCACTTTCCAACCAAATCAAATTTTGCTGCTATCTTGTTTAGAGGGATTACCCTAAATAATCTAATTATCTCAATCGTGGTACACTCATGAAATTTAAAACTTGGACACCACAATTTGTGTAAACAAAAGTTTGCACATTGTGAAGCGGGCTTAAGGGTATCATTTACAATTCTAACAGCAGGTAGTCTCAGCAGGGGTTATCTTATAGAAGGACTGTAGAATGAATCATTACACTAAGCACGTTTTAGAAAATAGGTAATTTACGTTGCTTACTTAATTTTTTTCTTTAAAGAATATATTTGAAGGTATCGCTAATTAAACACCATAGCTCGATTAATTATCGAATCAAAATTTTGTTTAGGAAATGTTTACAAAATAAAATTAGAAATAATTTTGATTTAAAAAACGTCTACAAGCAATAACTTTTAA
This sequence comes from Abscondita cerata, assembly GCA_030710515.1. Taxonomy (NCBI): domain Eukaryota; kingdom Metazoa; phylum Arthropoda; class Insecta; order Coleoptera; family Lampyridae; genus Abscondita; species Abscondita cerata. Next base: position 89,757 of record JALBCR010002159.1, on the reverse strand, counting down.
ATTAAATCAAAAAACTAAACATGGTTATTTGGGTTGACTGATTATTACTTATTTTTAAATAAATCTAACCTACTAATTATTGTAAGTTATTAAAAAAATCATTAAACTCTCTATTCATAATATTTAGTCCTTACAAAATGTATATTTTATGACGTTTCATTTTTTCTGTAGTTAATATAAAAGTGAAAATAAAAACTAAGGCAATTCTTATTGTCAACGTATATATTTAGTTTTTGACAAGAATTTATTACATAATTATAATTAAGATACCAAGTTATAGTTTAAAATTAAATGAAAACTTTTTTTTAAATAAAGGTATTACTATATAAATAAATATAAGAAATCAATAATGGGTGTGACCTCCATTATTATTGATACATTCTTGGAGGCGTCTGCTCATTGACGCTATCAAGGTATCAATATAATTAATATTAATCGTTTCCCATGCGGTATCAATGGCTGCAATTAGTGCATTACGGTTTACTGGTATAAAATTTGGCCCTTGTTGTCTTCGGATAACAGCAAGTATTCGAGCCCAAACATTTTCGATAATGTTAAAATCTGGGCTTTTGCTGGCCAGGGTAACAGCTCCAAGTTATTTTCTCGTATCCAATTGCGCACAACCCGCGAAGTATGAATAGGGGCGTTGTCCTTTAACAACAAAAATACATTATGAAAATGTTAATTCAACAGATCCCGAACTATTTTTGGAGAAAGTATAGTGAAATAAGAATACTTACTTGTTGGAAAATATAATCTTCGTCTGGATAAAACACTTCGACTGAAGGTTTCATAATAGTTTCCAAAATATCTAAATACGCAGCAGAATCAAGACGTCCATCGATAGCCCAACAAACTCCTGGACCCCGCGCGCTAACCCAACCCCACACATTCACAGAAAAATAACCACTTCGTTTTTTAGGACATATGTGATTATTTTCGTAACGAGTTCCTTCCATTCTAAAAACTTTTAGTGGTCCATCGTTGCGGCTATTGAACGTTTTTTCGTCGCTAAAAATCACTCGATTCCAAAATTCCAAAGGTTCGTTCACATATCGCCTTGCAAATTCCAGACGACGTCTCATATTTTCGTCACTGAGAACTTCTTTCGCAGCAGCATTATACTTTTTTATTCCCATCTCCTTTAATCTTTTTGTGCAGTTATACGGCATCCGGGAAAATGTGTATCTGCTATAGCCCTGGAGTATGTAGCAAATGGTTGTTCTGTTACGTAATGAAACAACTCGAGATCTTGAGCACGTGTAGATACTTTAGGTTTACCACTTCCGATGGCTCTTTCCAAAGTGTGTTCAAGATTCCATTTTACTCGGTAATGCCCTACGGTGCTTTTTGGTATATCTAACATACGTGAAATTTCACGCACGCTACGGCCCGCCGCTAATTCCGAAACAATCCGCGCTTTCAAATCAGCACCGAGATGAGGTGGCATTTTCACAACACTTGAAATTTTAAACTAAAATGGAATTTACATTTCTTACTTTATTTATTGGTTCACACTACCCCTTCTCAAACAGTAGGTAATTGTTTATTTATTACATACTTCTAATGACCAATGTAACAACCCTTAGAGCAATATGACTCAAAGGAAGTAAATTAAACAAGCAAGGATATTCTATTGTTATTGAAACTTATTCATAAAGTAAAAGCCATTTCCTTATAATGCTAATGGACAGGATTTTCTTTTAAGTATTAAGATTACAATAGAGGACTTATAAACTTTCGAAAATATCTAATTATAAATATTTACACTGCAATTGCGCTTTTTCCTTAATAATTTCTTAGCAATAACATACACGTTCTTGGTTTTAAGTTGTCATAAATTTGATATGATATAAATTTGTGTTTCTAATATTACATCACAAACTAATCTTTATTCGCCAAAAATTGTTGCTTAAGTTGTAAAGCTTCGTACACACCTGAACAACAAACCGAGCAACAAACATAACAACGAACCGAAAGTCAAACAGAACGACAAACGATCTTTTATGATTTCTACAATCCGAACAACAAACGGAACGTTTGTGCTGTTCCCATAATTATTTTCAGTAGTTTTCAGTTCATATATATTTATTATTGAGAAGAGAAAATTGCGGAAAACAAGAAGATAGTGCCAACCAAATTTTTACGCACAAAGAAGAGTAAAACATTATAATTTACTTCGCTTTTTTTTTTTTGGAAATTTCCCGCCCAAATGATGCTAATAGGGACATCATTTTTTTCTTGCATTCTTAAACACTGATTAATTCAAAACATTTTTCTTCTGTCAACTCCTAGCAAAAAGCCCAGATTTGAACATTATCGAAAATGTTTGGGCTCGAATACTTGCTGTTATCCGAAGACAACAAGGGCCAAATTTTATACCAGTAAACCGTAATGCACTAATTGCAGCCATTGATACCGCATGGGAAACGATTAATATTAATTATATTGATACCTTGATAGCGTCAATGAGCAGACGCCTCCAAGAATGTATCAATAATAATGGAGGTCACACCCATTATTGATTTCTTATATTTATTTATATAGTAATACCTTTATTTAAAAAAAACGTTTTCATTTAATTTTAAACTATAACTTGGTATCTTAATTATAATTATGTAATAAATTCTTGTCAAAAACTAAATATATACGTTGACAATAAGAATTGCCTTAGTTTTTATTTTCACTTTTTATATTAACTACAGAAAAAAATGAAACGTCATAAAATATACATTTTGTAAGGACTAAATATTATGAATAGAGAGTTTAATGATTTTTTTTAATAACTTACAATAATTAGTAGGTTAGATTTATTTAAAAATAAGTAATAATCAGTCAACCCAAATAACCATGTTTAGTTTTTGATTTAATTTAAAAGTTATTGCTTGTAGACGTTTTTTAAATCAAAATTATTTCTAATTTTATTTTGTAAACATTTCCTAAACAAAATTTTGATTCGATAATTAATCGAGCTATGGTGTTTAATTAGCGATACCTTCAAATATATTCTTTAAAGAAAAAATTAAGTAAGCAACGTAAATTACCTATTTTCTAAAACGTGCTTAGTGTAATGATTCATTCTACAGTCCTTCTATAAGATAACCCCTGCTGAGACTACCTGCTGTTAGAATTGTAAATGATACCCTTAAGCCCGCTTCACAATGTGCAAACTTTTGTTTACAGAAATTGTGGTGTCCAAGTTTTAAATTTCATGAGTGTACAATGGCTCAATTTGGAAAACAAAAGATTTAATGGCCCAATTCTATTGTTTCCATTAAGCAACATTTAGAACTCAAAAGCAAAGCACAAGTTGTGTCTACTACTATACAAGATTCGTATCCTATTTTACAATTTTTTAATATGACGCGGTTATAAAAGGTTATCGGATATTCCCTTCGATTTCGAAGAAACTGTTCACCGCTAACAAACAGGCATGCTGTTGGGGTTTTGACTAGTTCCAAACTTAAAGATGCACAAGCTCAGACATTCCTTAGCGAACCCAAGCATCTTGAGCAAATAAACAATTTAAACGTTCTTTATTTTTAATCAGCTTCAATCTTTTTCTTGATGTTAACAACATAATTTCTGTTGTTAGCAGAATCTAACATTCTCATTTTAATTTTGGTCAGAAACCTTCATTCTTATTTCAGGCATCAGCATTGCTTAGCTAAACTAGTTGTTATTCGAAAACACATTAGAATGTTTCATTCAGTATCTTAGTTCTTCTTTTTTTATTTTCAAGTAAATTCTGGATTACTATAAGACGTTGCCTGTGAAACAAGTAGTTCACTAATGTTTAAAATAGTAGTATAATGGCGTCATTTTTTACTGCTGTATTGGACATTTATGTTATTAAAAACCAGACACGCCGCGGTTCAAAAACTTTAAGATGGTATTTATGTATACTCATAAAACTTTTAGCATGGGTACTCGAACAATGGTACAATTGGGGCAATTCCAAACTCAAGAAATTAAATTCATTTTTAAATTTGATTGTAATTTTGTCACTAACCCCCTTGTAAATAAAGAACCAGAATTACCCTTTATTTTTGCACACAGTTCACATTTAGATGGTTTGTGGGAAGCCAGTGATCAGTAAAATGTTATACAAAAAAAGTTTTGTGTAATGCAACCATTGCTTATGAAAACTTTTAGACTTTGTCTAACGACCGTAATGACCTCTAAGTTTTCATTCCTAAATATTTTTTGGTTGGAAGACTGATGACACCTATTCTAGATCCACTGCATTGAATCTCGTCTTGTTCTGTTTTAATACATTTAGCAGCTCCATTAACACATTTGAAAACGTGTAGCAGATAATACATAAGCAACGCTCGAAGTAGCAGCTGCATCACTGACATCAAAACGTAACTCTAATTATCTTTAAAAAAGATAATTTGCCTCCTTTGCAGTGAAATCTAGCACGAATTTTAAATATTTTTCTGGGTCTTGTCCGTTTCCAGAAGACATATAATTTTATTGTTTATATATATACATTTAGTTTTAATTTTCATTGTGGTTATGCAAAATATTGGTAATAATTTAAATTTTGCCTATAAAATAAATAAAAGCAAAAGCATGATTAGAAGCGGGAGATGGTCATTTCCACCATATCTTGAGAATACTTGTTTAAAGACTCGGAAAGACGTCCAGCTTCTACATTAGAGGTGTAGGGTTGATACTTGGCGCAAATTTAAATCATTCAGAGCTAAAAAAAAACAAATTTTGTTAAGTAAAACTTAAATAATACAAATCAGTTACGTCGTTAATAATTCACACTGTTTGACTAGATCAATTTAATAAAACAGAGCCGTTGTATTGTTTCCAAATCGTGAGGCTTATTAATTATAGGAAATCAACTAATCGGCAGCAAACTGCTTCTGTTACAGTTTCTAAAAATTAAAAAACCAATTAGTGTCTCAAGTTCAACATCCAGAAATCTCTTTAAACTCTCTTTTTTTGAGTCATTTGTCGTTGATAGGTATTAATTGTTAATGCTAATTTTATTTATATTATAATTATTTAATTTTTTGCTGTGTTGTTTTGTAGGATTAGACAATTGCATTCGTTTAATGTTTATATATGAAGAACCCTAAAAGGTTACTTTTTTCCACTAAAGAATCTTAAGCGTAAAGAAAGGGTTGCTCACAATAATTTAATTCGTTAGATTTATAAATAAATATACACAATGCGTCTGCTCTCTTTCTTAAAAATCTTACATTTAGGGACACATGATTATATAATTATACCTGAGTTTAGTTTAGTACGCTCTGAGAATTAGGTCTACTAATAAGTACTCCCCTCTAGAAAGTAGAAAAAGATGAGAAGTAACAAAAGATAAAAAGCAAAGAAATTCAAAGGCTAGGAAAAATATAAAAGGAAAATTCAAACAATTTCGCATATGATTTTTAAATTTTAGAAGTTGCTACATGTCATTTTGCAATGTTTGAGACCAAAATTTTTGGCATTTTCAAGTACAAAAAAAACATTTCAAAAACAGCTGTCACTTTCTTGTGTACTACAATTCTCTTTTTCTAATTTATTTTATCTTTAGAGCACTGCCATAACTTATTATTCTACAGGATTAGTCTGATAAGTACTTAGCCTCTACAAGAAAAACGAAAATTTTGGATAAGTAATTTATCTCCCAGTTTCCTTTTAGCTCGAAACACTTGACCCAGCAATGCTCCAACTTTTTAACTCTTTTTAAACATACGTTTTCCTAAGATCTGCCTTAGTGCCGCGGTGACCTCCTCATTAGACCCAAATTTCTGCCCGACAAGTAACTTATTCAAGAGAATACGATAGATTGGGCAGTAGTTTGTAACCCTATTCGACTAATTTGGCTGTGGGGAAAACAGAGGTGTAAGCCGGTGTTTTGTTGTGGTACAAAAACACCTTTTCCTTCAACAAATAAGGCCGTTTTTGCAATTTAGCGACGAATTGGTCCAATAATTCGACCTGTGACCGTTTTGCCCTTCTCTAGGTAGTCGTTGTAGATCACACCTTGTGAATCCCAGAAAACGGTAGCCATTACCTTTCCAGACAATAGGTGAGTCTTCGTCTTTTTGGAGCACATACGCAGTGTGAAGTCCACTGTTTCAACTGTTCTTTGGTTTCTGGTGTGTACCAGTGGATCCATGTTTTGTCGACAGTCACAAAACGGCGCAGAAACTTCTTCAAATTGTGCATAAACAGCGTCAAACACTGCTTTGCAGTAGTTCATGGATGCATTTGTTGCCCGTGTGAGCAAACGCGGCACCTATTACGCTGACAACTTTCTCATGCCCAAATTTTCATGCAGGATATGACTCAGGCGGTCTTTTGAGATGCTTACAGTTTCATCTTGCTGCATTTTTAATCGACGGTCTGCTAATAGACATCGTAAATTTTAGTCAAAAGTCACCGTACACAGCATCCAAGCGCTCTTTGATTTCGCTGTTCGATTCCTTTTTCAAAAACAAGACTCGATTCACCGACCGATATTGCTCTTTTTCCATCCACGTACGCTTCAAAACAAAACTAATAGTCCGACTCGGCTAAAACTTCGACAGTAGCCGTCTACAGCAATGTACTACACGATAATAAATTTTTCTTGCTATAGTGGTGCCATCGGGCTGTGGGGCTAAGTACCTATTGGATCGCCCTCGTATATATAATTTTGTTTCGTCTTCATCAACAATTTGTTCTTATTAAAAACCATTGTCCCTTTTTGTCTATTATAGCAATTTTTATTCCACTTTATTTCACCCACAACGTTTAAACATTCTTTAAACAAGTCTCCTATTTATCTATTTAAAAACGGTTATAATCCTTATTAGTTACCTTAAATCCAAAGAATCAATGAAACGTTAAATCAAGTAATTCAAGATTTAAAGATTTTAAAAAATAAATTTTGACACTCTTAGAACTAAGTATACTAAGTGACACAGAAAGAAGAACACCCAGTAATAATGAATTTATTTGAACAATTTTGGTATACTAGTGTATACGAATTAGATTAGTAAACGATCACAATTTGATAAAAATTAAACTGTTAACTTCTTCAAAAAACCTAATAACGTGTTGCTCCACCACGATGTCTTGTGCACTCATTAACACGTCTGGGCATACTTCTAATGAGGTGATCGATTTTTTCTTGAGGTATCTCATCCCATGCTATCTGTAACTGATGCTGCAAAGCCGCTAGAGTTTGTCAGGGTGAGGTAAATTGAGTAATCTTCTTCCCATAATATCCCAGACGTGCTCGATGGGCGAAAGATCGGGAGATCTTGGTGCCAAGGCAACAAAGCAATTTGATTGGCCTCAAAATGAGCAAAAAAAACCCTAGCAACATGAGGTCGTGCGTTGTCTTGTTGGAATGTGCTGTTGAGGATGGTCTGAACATAAGGTACAATATGGGGGTCTACGACCTCCTGGATGTAGCGCGCAGCGGTCATGTTACCTCTAATGAAGACCAAAGGTGACCTACTTCCAATAGCAATAGCTCCCATACCATAACTCCAACTGTGTGGTGCACATGCCTATTCACAGAAAATTGGGGATCTTGTCTTTCACCGCGCCGTCTTCTCACCCTTGCACGACCGTCATGCATACCCAAACAGAATCTGGATTCATCACTAAAGACAATTTTCCATTTTTGGTCCCAATTTGCCCGTTCTCTACACCACGCTAGACGATAACGTTGATGCTCTTGAGTCAGTAGTAGCACAAAAAGGGGACGGTATGAAAAGAGCCCAAAGGTTCTTATCCGTCTATAAACGGTTCGCATCCCAATCGGTCTTCCATGTTCTTCAAACCACTGGTCCGCAATCGCCCGTGTAGAAGAGAAGCGGTCCCGTAAACCAATAGTCTAAGACGGCGATCTTCGCGTTCTGTGGTTCTTCGACGACGTCCTGTACCTCTCGCTCTTAGTGTACGGCTCTCTTGGTTTCATCCCAAACACATACTGCCACAGTGTTTAAACTCCGTTGCGTTCTAGCGGCTATATCTCTCATAGACAAACCAGCCTCACGCAATCCCACAATTCTACCCCTATCAAACTCGCTGAATTGCCGAAAATTATGGCGTCCTCGCATTGCAGGCATTGTGATTGAATTAAAGAAGTGTTTTTGAATGAGGTTAACAAAACAACCGCTAGGGTAATATGGCTGATAAACTAATCGTTTTTTATCTTAATATAAACAAATATATTCCCAAAAAAATTTACAAAATATTCATTATTACTGGGTGTTCTTCTTTCTATGTCACTTAGTATTTTGGTCCCTTTAAGTGTTTTTAGACTAAAGAATACCCGTCTAGATAATTATTGGAAATTATAAAGTTTAACTTGTTCGATATTGTCTATCCAGACTCCGTAAGTTTTGTTCCTATGACAGGATATTATGTTATTTACTACTTAGCCTTTTACTTCTTTAACACGTTTACTGTGGGGCCGATTTTAAGTACTTTGCTAATTCTATGTTCACCGCAATATGCATTTACTTTAGTAAATTTTTGTCAGCTTCTTCACGTTTCAATGTTTTTTGTAGAGTTTTGTAACAATCTTTACAGTTTTTCCATCGTTTTCTTTTGCACCTTCTTTTTTTTTCAAGCAATATCTTTTTTTGGTACTCGTAGCAGGTTCTAAATGTGGTGTAGCTGAATGGTCGCTAACTGGAAAGCCAATCTCTCATGAAACTTAAATAACAAAATTATATTTTCATTATTTATAAAATCCAAAATGACTATTAACGGCTCCAAATATCAATTCAATAGTTACTTTACGGAACCATTTTAAGCTCTTTCTTAAAGAACTATAATAAGCGGACATTTGGTCGCTATAGTCGACACCCTTTTTAGCATCGTTGCAGTGTAGTACAACTTTAGGTTTTGAAAATATCCTTTTCTGGTTTACTTTCTTTACCAGGTCTAGTTTTGTTCCAGTTTTACATAAACTTATTGAATGTTCTGTAGCATCAAAACAGATCCCTTATATTGCCATCTTATTATTTTCATCCCATCCTGATTTTCTAGGCCACATACCGGGTGACCCAACCAAACTACAAAGTTCGATTGCTTTGTTATTGATATCAACTTCTGGTTTTTTTGATTTAATAGGTATCCATTAGTTGCACTTTTTAAAAATATTTTTTCTATATAAAGGTGGTCCTAAACTAGGTAATTGAATCAAAGTTGTTTTTTTTTAAATGAAACATCCTATATATCTACGTATATTTGAATTCTCTGTTGAAAAACAACTTGAGTTTGTATACATGATTAGGTGTCTAGCAGCAACTGTTATAACGTTAACTGACATTTACTGTGAAAAAAAGCCCATCTTTGACAAATCACAGCACTGACACCCTTTGTTATTTCTTTTCCATATTTTCGCAATTGGACCTAGATTCGCCTAGACCTTACAAAAGTGACATTTGGTAAAATTACACCGAAAATGTCACTTTCATTTTAAATTTGAAAATTAAGTAGTTGTGCAATGACTAGTGGGTACCAACCAAAAAAAAATAAATCCCCAACAATAAATAGTTGAACTAAATTAAGAAAAATTTTCTAAATATTTTGAAGTTTGTCGGCATAAAAAATTTTGTGGATTACACGTCCAGAAAATGTTTTGCGAGTGCTCGTGTTGCTTCGCCTCGACTAGGCGCCTCGGCTAGGCAATATCACTCACACTCGCAAAATATCATTTTTTGGACTAGTGATCCAAATAACTATTGTAAAAATTATTGCCAAAAACAGATCCTGCCTTACTCAAAATGTGTATATACAAATTTTAGTGTTATTCCTATTTGGAGTGAAAGTTTGGCAAAAATATTAATGTTAATTGCAATTTTCATTAATTGATATTTTTAATACTCTTTGTGGAATATCTCAAAAAGTTCCGACCTTAGTACTCAAGTGTGCTATATTGTTAGAAAGCTCTTAAAAATCTCATTCGAATGACTCATTGGTATAAAGGGTGTTCCATTTAAAAAAATTGAAAAAAAGATAATTTTGTGTTTTTGGCAACTCTGTATAGTATTTAAAAAAAACGTCAGCAGGGATCAAGTTTCAGAATTTTTGACTATAATAAGCGACCAATTGCAAAAATATGGAAAAGAAATAACAAAGGGTGTAAGTGCTGTGATTTGTCAAAGATGGGACTTTTTAGACAGTAAATGTCAGGTAATGCTATGTTGTTTTTCAACAGAGAATTCAAATATAAATAGATATATAGGATGTTCCATTAAAAAAACCCAACTTTGGTCTAATTACCTAGTTTAGGACCACCTTTATATGGAAAGAATATTTTTAAAATGTGCAACTAAAGGATACCTATTAAATAAAAAAAACAGAAATAAATATCTTGTTTAACAACGGAGCAATCGAAACTTTGTAGTTTAGTTGGGTCACCCGGTATTTCATTTTTTTTCAGTTTTTTGTGATTGGATTCTTGGGATTTGATCTTTAAGAACAATACAAGTATGTTTGTTTAATAATCTTTAAAGAGGAATACGATAGAAGTTTCTTTTGAAGTAATTCAAAGTCAACTACTTTATGGGAATAATTTTTGTTATTTATCGAATCTTCTTATTTACAGTACACACTAACATGACAGGTATATTCTTTAACTGTTTATATAGTTTATCTCTATATTTCTGGCATTTATTTTTAATATACTGCCGCATACCAAAACGACCGCGAGAAGGTACTATGGATTCGTTTTTAACTATATTTTTTCCTAGAGTGATTAGGGTCTTAAATCTTTCATTTATCATATCTACTAAAGGTATTACTCAGTATAACCAATTTGAATTTTCTGTTAATCTTTTGTTGTTATTGAAATGCGAATGTCGTAGTAATAAAAGAAATCAATCTCTAGTCAGAGTAGACGTTATAAACTGATTATGATACAGTGTATTTTTAGACCAATACGGATTCAAATTTGAGACTTCGACTAATCACATGCAGATAATTACGCTAAAGAATTTTTTTTGTCATCTTTGTTTGTTGGAGTTCAATTACCTTGCCGTGACTTTAATGTCGTGCGCTGAGCACCAAGTTCTTTCTCTTAGAACAATTTTGTCTAAAATTTCATCAGTCATAAATGCAGAAAATAAGTCTAAGGCTATCTGATCGTGTTGATTTTTAATGTTAATCTTACAGTCAATGGGCTGTTCAATTATTCAGTAATTTCTTGTTGTTTTCGCTGTGCTCCAAACATCTTCAAAATTAGAACAAACGCCAATTTCCTCTTCTACCTCTTCAGATTCCCTTTCATCTGTTGAATCTTTTTGATATGTTGCGTCCGAATTAGATTGCTGATCGCTGGGAACATAATCTGGGTCTTTATTCCAGGAATTTACGAAATGATTGACTTCAGGTTCACTGTCACTTGACAAATTATCCTTCTGATTTTTATATTAAGTGAAAAATGCACAATCAATATTTTGATTTATTCTCTGAACTTCAACATGAGGTAAATTTTCTCCTGTGTTGTTTCTACCTGTTTTAATAATTTTTATTTATAGCGTTGATTTACTTTTACCTGGAACATCTGCATTCAACAATTCTGTTGATTTGGAACCATAGTTTAATAGCAATTTTTACTATTTTTTTGAAAATATTAATACATAACCTAAATATTTCTACCAGTCAAATGTATCCGGTAAATTTCAAAACGTAATAATCTTGCATACAGTGCGTTACCAGCTACTAAGGTCTGGTAGTAGAAAACTTTTTTGTAACGGTTGTTGTTTACAAAATAACAAAAAAAGAAGCGACGGCTCTAGCGAAACAACCTAAAAAACAACTAAAGGAAATTCGGCTTGATGTAGCACACTAAGTTTGTGGAGAATAAAATATTTATAGTAGCAGAAGCGTCCGGCTTTGTCAGAGGCGCTACCTGCTGGGTAAAAAAAAGAAATAAAAGAGACCAACAGGAGATCAACAGGTTTTACTTAAAGTCTAATACGCTAAATCAAACACAAATCAGAGAGAAAGACAGACAATTCAATACAACAAACAAATCTTAAAATACTAGGAGAATGTGACAGAAATAGCGAGACTGTTGCATATAGTTACGTGCGTTAGCAGCAACCTCGTTTAACAATAAATAAGACTCGCAATTAATGTGTCGAATTTCAGGTAAGCTTTAGTTACACCCGAATTAAAGTTATCATTCCAATTGAGGATTGGCTACTAATAAGGTTCTGCGTACACATATCACTTACACACGGCGATTTAAACTAAACTTAAACTAGGATTAAAATGGTGAGTACTTCCCTCAAACTCAAAGGCCTTTTGTTTTCGCGTCAACCGCTCTAAGTAAAGCGCCCGAGCCCGTATTGAGCTGGTCAAACAAAACGTTCGGTTGTGGAGCGTACACCAAATAAAAATTTACTTAAAGAAATCAAGTCGTTCTATGTCATATGTACTATACTAAAACTTAGCTGTAATCGGTAGGATGTAGTTCCGAGAATGGGGGTTTCTTGCTAGCGACGATATCCGAAAGAAAAAAAAGATGTCCGCTGTTCGTCTAAGAAATTTAGTCGGATTTTATTTTCCACCAATAGAAAATTTGCAAAATACGCGCCAAATAGATTTCTCTAACATATTACTCGCGACACACGTTTTAAAACGGGTCTCGACATACGTCCTACATTCGAAAAATAAAACCGTAACAGATTCCCCTTAGCAAGAGGGTAAGCACGGAGCAAACTAGTAGCGACAAAGCAAAATTTTGTATTCAGAAAGATAGAAAAAAAAACAAAAGACTAGAGTCCGTAGTTCAGGATGGTGACCGACAAAGTCAGAATATCCAAAAAGTCGCTAAATAGCGGAATGATGATTCTTCAAGACAAGGTATAAGTCAAGAAAGGAACAGAACCGTTGGTAAATAGGATTCTACTGAGGAAGTCGTCCAAACGGCGGAATGACTGGTACAAGGCAGAAAGCCACCATATCCATCGGATATAACCAGTCGAGAATCCAAACCAAAACTACAGAGAAGGAGAAGGATTCAACAAAGACACAGGAAACAAAATTTAAGCCAAATCCAAGGATCAAAATGACCCTAAAAACCTAGCAAGAAATACCAACTCCAAAGCATACCCACCCCGAATATAAACCCCAGTTAAACAAAAAAAGAACAAACGAGAACCAGCACAAATGAAAGACAAATAAAACAACACACTACATAAAGGTTGACTTGATGTCCTAGCCAACGGAGTAAGTGACCATCCCTATGTCAAAAATCCCCAACCAACCTCCCTAAACAAAAATATTAAGGGTGTGACAACCGTAGTTGTCCAACCCATCGAGTCAAGTGAACAAACCGGAAATGTGTAATATAAGTTGACCAGAAAAAACGTACGTTTAGAACAGATTGGTACAGTAACATAGGTACCTGTAATGCCGTTATAGCTCCGATAATAATCCATCTATAAACTTTGTTGGAACTACAAGTTTTGTAGAATTTGATCTTACCAGTTACATGTGACAGGTATTGCAATGAACGTGGTAACCAACCCCTCTTCTAGAATGCATAACAAATTTACTAATTTTTGTTGAATTAAAATTGTACAGGGTGAGTCATAACTCCAAAGACAAACAAAATCACACATTCTACCCGAATTTTAAGATAAATTTTCCATATAACATTTTTTTAAATTTCGCTTAGTTGAGAAACATTTGATTTTTGAATTAAATTAAGAATTTCTAAGTATATATCGGAAATCAGAAAATTTTAATTAAATACCATTTAAACTTATTTATTCTTCAAGATTTGATAATTCTCCATTGCAAACATTGCCCTTGGACCATCTTAAACCTCGTTGACAATGGACAATAAAAAAATTAATTTTGAAAATAATTTAATCAACATTAAATTTGAAAATGCCAATTTTCAGTCTTACTTATTTACACCCTCTTGTATTACTTTTCATTTTCAGGCAGATTGTAAAAACAATTAAAACCACTCTATTCAGTAAGCTTATTAAGAGCTGTAAACTACCTGTTTACATTACGTATAAACCGGGGCAAAAATTGTTTGTTTAAATCTCTGTTACAGTTATTTTCGTTAAAACAGAGTCCTGAAGGAAATTTGAAACTTATGGAATTTTGTTGTGCTATTAGTATAAAATGTTGTTTATTTGCAATAAATTTTACACTGTGTAAATGATATCCGATACCTTTTTATACTAAATAAAATAATGACAATTTGTTGATTATACCATTCAATGATAGTGCATTTGAATTACGTAATCGGCTTTAACAATTCTAATTTTTAGTCCGCGCCTGTTAATTAAGAGTTTTGCTCCCGGCCAAATCCGGATTGAAAAGTTGTTTGTAAATGCAGAGATTAACAATTCGGAATTTAATATCAAAATCCTAATAAGTATTGCATAATTAAAAAAAAATCGTTTTGTATAAGCTAATTTTCCTTGACTTATTTGAATGTACATTTATTTATTTATTTATTTACATTTTATACACGGGCACATAATTGCCCAATATAATTTTTTACATAGGATATGTTTTTCAAGCAGATAGTAAATAAGATCCATAAACTACGCCTAAATCAACTAACCGCTTCTTAACTGCCTTGTTCTGCTTAGTGCTTTAAGTTACTACCACATAATTATACTAAAACGCCAACAATAAATCAAATTGCGTTACTAACACGTACTTACTTTAAATTAGCATCATGTTTTGCCGTAGTGATAAAATTTGTACAAATAATAAAGTGCCTTATTCGCATTTTAACCGATCATTTTTTATTCAGACAATCGTTTTTTCAGGTGAGACGAAAAGTAATTCTTACAATTACTTTCGGAGCAGTTTTTCAAACACCTGAGGGAAAATCAAATGCAGTACGGATTTTTCCCTAGGTGGTAATGTCTTTGAATTATTTAGGTATAAATCTGCGATAAAAGCACTACGTGCAAGTCAATAACATAGGCGTTACTTTGATTATTACATTGTTTTTAATTTACATTATGGAATGAAAAAACGTAAGTGTTTACCTTTATTTTATATTTATATTATACACGCCTAACAATTTTAATTAAATTAAGTGGCATGTGTGAGTATTTTTAGGTCAATTGTCATTCAAATTCCATTTAAGAACGTACTTATATGATATAATTAAATTAAAATTAAGTATACTGGTGCTATTCTATAACTATAACTTTCTGATAGTAAAAAATACATAGTCACACTAAACACAGAAGAATTAGAAACATACTGGTCCTCTATCTGGTCCAACGAAACAACTCATAAAGAGAATGCTTCATGGATTACAGGAGAGGACCAAAGAACACAAGACATTGACACGACACCATGGCATATACAGAAATATCATTAGAAGACACAACACAAGCCATAAACAAGACAGGTACAGACAACATACATAATTACTGGTACAAGAAATTCACATGCACACACAAGCAATTGGCGAAACACCTCACACAATTCATTAAACATCCAGACACAACACCAGAATTCATTGCGGGAGGCATAACATACATGAAATCAAAAGATAGTGACAATGAATCCAGCTAAATACAGACCCATTACATGCCTTCCGACCATATACAAAATATTAACATCCGTCATCACAGAAAAAATATACAAACATTGCTCATTACACAACATACTTACAGAATAACGAAAAGGCTGTCGCCATGATTCTCAGGATTGCAAAGAGCAACTCTTGATCGACTCTGTAATCATGCGGCAAGCCTCTACAAAACACTAAAACATTTACACAACATACATTGATTACAAAAAAGCATTCGACAGTGTTCCACACAGCTGGTTATTAGATACCCTAAAAATATACAAAATAAAATCCACAGATCATCACATTTCTTAAACATATGATAAGACAATAGTGCACAACATTAAAACTTGACTTAAACAAAACACAAATAACAACACTACCCATACCTATTAGGGGAGGTATTGACCAAGGAAACTCATTGAGTCCTCTATAGTTTTACCTTGCCTTAAATCCACTTTCAAAGTCACTAAATAACACCGGGTATGGGTTTAACATAAAACATAATAACACCGTTTTACAAAAAACTTACACATCTTTTATACATGTATGATATAAAGTTTTATGTTTCTACACAAACACAATTAAACAATCTAACTCGAATAACAGAAACATTCTCAAACGACATACAGATGCAATTCGGGTTAGACAAATGCAAAACACAACATATCACACAAGAAACCCGGGAACTTGTAGGTTTCGATTTTGAAGATGGTTGTACCATCGATCCCATGAAAGAGGAGAAAGCTTGGGTTCCATCAAACACAAAACATTGAACACAAACAAACTAAAAATAAGCTCATAAAAGAATACACAAACAGATTAAACAAGATTTTAAAAACACACTTGGATGGCAAAAACATAATTAAAGCAATAAACACATATGCCATTCCAGTACTCACATATTCCTTTGGAGTTATACAGACTTAGAAAAACTCCAAAGGACAACACGAACAATACTTACAAAACACAGAAAACATCACCCAAAGTCTGCAACAGAGAGACTTACTCTCCCTGATAAAGAGGGTGGAAGGGGTCTCATTGACAACCACATTTACACAGACAGACTTAGAAAATATTTTCACTCATCACTACATAAAGCCATAATGCTTGCTTCTTTAAATAGGTCTCAAACACAAACAACACAAACCCATACAGATAAAGCCCAAATATTGTTGTCAGGGAAACAAAAAGTTTCCATGGACGACATCCTCATGAGATGAGTCAACAACATGTCGAACAAGAAGCATCGAACGCATGGCTTACTTATAGGGGTCTCTTCGGGGAGACAGAAGCTTTCATGACAGCAATTCAGGACCAAACCATAAACACAAAAACTTACAGAAAATAGATCATAAAATACAAATGATACATGCAGGGCCTGCCATAAAACATCTGAAACAATTCAACACATCACCTCTGGGTGCCAAACATTTACACAAACAGACTATAAACATAGACCTGACCAAGTAGCAAAAATCATACACCAAAAACTGACCCTACAACACAAACTCACTACAGATATTTCACCATATTACAAATACACACTTTGCCCTGTTTTTGACCATAAAAATTACCAAATAATTTGGGACCGGGCAATCATTACAGATGAAACAAAACATCACAATAGGCCTGACATAACACTTGTAGATAAACAAAATACAACTATTAACATTATTATCTTCCGGGTTGAGCCGTGTTCGTCCTTCCTTCCTACGTTCTCTGCTTGACGTTTCGCTAGCCATGCTGTTAGCTTCTTCAGAAGTTACTCTAAAGACTGATGTTGTTGTCTTCTGCTCCTCGTTATATACCTATGTTCCGTTATGGTTGGTTCATGTCGATCAGTGACGGGTGGTTGATTTTCGATGGTTGGTTGATCTTCTGTTTTGTATCGACAAATTTTGTGGCGACATATGTTTTCTTTGTTTTTGTGAAGAGTTAGTTTCCACGTTTTGCTTAATCGGTAACCATCTTCTCGATTAAAGTTGTTTTTATTTTTCATAATTTCTAAGGATTCTCTGATTATCCTTGGATAGTAGTTGTTAGTCCTTGATAGAACTTTAGCTTCCTCGTTAACAAAAATGTCAAAATATTTTATTACTCAACATATTCTCCTCTTAATTGGATACATTTATTACAGCAAACCTGTAACGTCTCTAACCTTTCAAAAAATGTTTCTTCTTGCTCTGCAAACCAGACCTCTACAGCTTCTATTACCTCCTTGTTGGAAGAAAATGTACGACCTTTTAAACTTTTTTCAGTAGACGAAAGAGGTGATAGTCGGACGGAGCCAAATCGGGTGAATAAAGGGGTGTTCTAGTAATTCAATCCCTAAATCACGAATTTTTGCATGGCAACATGAGATTTGTGTGCAGGGGCGTTGTCCTGCAAAAACAAAACACCTTTGGATAGCTTTCCGCGTCTTTTCTCTTTAATATTTTCCCGTAGAGTGGTCAGTAATGTCGAATAGTAATCTCCAGTTATTGTTCTACCCTTATCAAAAAATCAATCATGATTACTCCATGGCAATCCCAAAAACTAAAGCAAGAACTTTTCCAGCAGATTTTTGACACGAAACTTCTTAGGTCTTGGAGAACCAAAGTGTCGCCATTCCATCAATTGTTGCTTTGTTTCTGGATCGTAGAAATGTACCCAAGTCTCATCCATAGTAACAATTCGGTTTAAGAAGTCTACATCGTTTTCAAATCGAGCACAGATCGAACGCGATGCTTCTACCCTTGCACGCTTTTGTTCAACATTCAAACATTTGGGGATCCATTTTGCAGCAATTTTCTCATGTCCAAATTGACGTGAACCATATGATGAACGCGTTTGTATGAAATATTCAGTGCTTCAGATATCCGTTTTAGCCCAATTCGACGGTCTGATAAAATCATGTCATGAACTGCATCGATATTTTTGGGGACTGACACAGAAACTGGCCTTCCCGATCGGTCATCATCTTCAATGGAAAATTTACCTCTTTTGAAGCTTGCATTCCAATTTTTGACGGTCGCATACGAAGGACATTGATCACCAAGGATATTAAGCATATCTTCGTAAATCTGCTTACCTCTTAACCCTTTTAAATACAGGTACTTGATGATGGCTCGATACTCTAATTTTTCGATTTTCACAATTTCGGTGGACATCTTTTTTCATTTAATTTATTGCGTGACTCTGGTTTACTTTTTTGACGTCAAACTTTACACTGACACTTCTAATAGGTTATTGTTCGTTGCTATGGTGACGCAATATTTTGTTTATGCAAGGAACTGGTGTAGGCTAAGTAGATATCAATACATCCTCGTAGTCAGAAAATTTCTAAACACAAACGTAACACAACATGCTATACAAACACAATAAGTTCAAAGTATCTTTATGTCTTGGTCTAGACCCGACATAAAGATGTAGCCCGGACCTATGGTCAATTTAAATCTAGTGTATAAATAATAGTAATAATATTGTTTATTAGCCGCCAAATATAATAATATAAAGTATAGAATCTATAAAACAAAATAATTTGAATGTACTGTTTGCGCAGTAGCACAAACAAAACAAAAGTAATTATAGATAATTACGGCTAAAGGGAGTACAATCAGAAACCCTCCAAAAGGTTTTTGCTCTTGTTTGCTAGCCCCGATTCAATGAGATACAGTAGCCAAAAGAAACAAGAACGAAAATAAATAACAAAAAAGAAAAGAAATTTGTTATGTACAAAATGGACAGATAACAATTATTGATTGTTTTGTTTTAACTAAAACTCTTTTAACAATTTTTTTTAAAAGAGATCATAGATGTCGCACATGTCGCCTTGTCTTCACAAAGTCTACAATAATAATCTTGGTGATGTAAAATGTAAAAGATCTTTCAAATATTGCTGTTTTATGTATATAAGGTCTAAGTAGATTCTTGTATCTAAGATTAAGGTTATGGACATCAGTACGAAAACGTAATCATTCAAAAAGATATCGTGGAATTTTTTCAGTAATAATTTGAAAATACAAACGCCTATTTTTCATATTCAGCCAATTAGCATCAGCCAACTTATAAGAAATATGCTCTCCTCTTCTGACATCATAAACGAATCTAAGGCATGCGTTTTGAACTCGTTGAATTCTGTTAACATCAGTTCTAACAAGACACCTAATCGCAACAGTTGAAGTGTCAATCGCACAATTTAATTTTTAAGCTTCTGTCAAGAAGATGTCTGTTAGAAAAGAGAATTTTAAGATTTGCATAAGCTTTTTGAATGAGTTTAGCGATATTAAATTTAAAACGCAGATTTGTGTCAATATTAAGTCCTAAATTTCTTATCATATCAACGCAATTCAATCGAGCTCCGTCAATTTGAACTTCTAGTTCAGAAGCAACTTTTGTTTGTAATTTACGACTGCCAAACACTAATATGCTAGACTTTTTAGGATTTATTTTTAAACAATGATCCTTTGATAATAATATTAAATTTAGGAGGTCTTCGTTAATTCGATCAGAAGCTGCTTGTGTATTACCAAGTTCGAACAAATAATAAAGTTGTGTATTATCAGAGTATAAGTGGGATTTACAATTTTTGATACAAGAACAAAAGGTGGACGTATAAATTGCGTAAAGTATGGGACCCAGAATAGATCCTTGAGGGAGTCCACTAGTTACACAACTACTATTTGAAACTGTCGGATTGAGTTTTACTTTTTGAGTTCTGCGTCTATGATAATTGTTGAAAAATAATTGTACGTTATCATCAACCCCAATATTATGCAATATGTCTATTAAGAGATCATGATCTATCACGTCAAATGCTTTAGAATAATCTAATAAAACCTGAACAACTATATTATTATCATCTAATGATCAAAACTGTTCTCAGAAATATTAAGTAGAGCTGTAGTGATTGAAGTGATGGTAGTTGTTCAAATTTAATGATTTACTAGTTGAAAATTTACTATTCGTTTTAAAATTTTAGACAATGTTGGAAGAATACTTATCGGTCGTAGGTCTGTTAAATGTTCAGGGGCAGATTTTTTAGATAAGTGAGTTATCGTACCTACAACTAAAAGAGCCAAAAAACTCTATCTAACCCAAATCCAAACTTTCCATAAAAAAAAGTGCAAGTAATTCTGTTTCACAGTAAAGAGTCATTAAAATTGTACGTTGGTAATATTATCGGTCCCAAAAACAAAACCTCCTCTCTCATGCTTCCTCCAAGCCAACTCACTATTATAGAAACTACAAAAAAACATACAATCTAAAGAGCCAAAAAAGCTCTACCTGATACACTATGAGAAGCATCAAAAGAAATTATCAAAGAGGCATACAGCAAAAGCCCAGCTGACTTCACAATTCTGGTTAACAACTTCCTGGCATTTTTAGAAAATACAATTGTTAGCATGATGTAAAATCTATATGTTCAGAAACTACACACTTTTAACTGAGAGGACAATAAAAAACAGATTTACCAGGCTTGTGACTAATGATATCTACTCTACGCACCTATCTTTGATCACTGATTTAAAAACAGTAGCTGTCTATATTTGGGTTCCAAATAAGGTTACCATTTGTAGCATCTATATCCTACTAAATTATCATCATGCTGAAGATGCACTTTTCCTATATAGTAACTGGAGATTTCCTATATAGTAACTGGAGATTTCAATGCACACAACACAATGTGGGACTCGGAAAAAACTATCAGTAGGGGAAAAACTATAGAGACCATTTTTAGTAACACCAACATGTGTTTGCTGAACAATGACTCCAATCTTATAAAACAAATATGCTAATTACAATTACCAGAAGACACTGATGAAGCTGTGAATACTTTCAATAAATGTATTATACTTGCAGCCGAAAAGCACATAAAAAAGTTTACCATACCTCTTACCCGAAGAATTGTACTTTGGTGGAACAATAGATGTATTGCAGCAGTGCGGGCAGCTAAGTCAAATAATAAAAAATCATGTGGGTTTTTTTACAGAAGCACTGGCCAGTAACAAAACAGTTGTATTTTTGGGACCGGGTGTACTAATAACACAGGAGAAAGGCACCCCTCATTTGCTTTTAAAGGAATCTATAGAAAAGCAATATTTATTGCGATTTCATATTTGGGAAGGCTTGTTCTACAACTCTCTAAAAATTTAAAATATCTATCTATGTATATAATTTTCTTAAAATCTCTGTCTGTCTGTTTATCATCTCTTTCAAGATGTTTAAAAAATAACTGAATACACTATTAGATAGAGGATTTTAAGGAGGTCTGGATGCAAGGGTTTTTGAAACTCTAACTTAACCCCTTGGGAGCTGGCCACACCCACTCTCCCCAAACTACTAAATAATTAAATTATGGCCAGTTCTACAAAAAAGTTTAAATTTTTAAACCACAACCTTCAACCCCAAAGGGTCCCTAAAAAGGACAAGTTTTTAAATTAATTAATATTTACGCTTGATATAAATATTCTGCTTGCAACTCAGGTAGCTGAGTTGCAGGATTAATCCATACTGATTATTAGTACAGTTTCTTTATTAAGCTAACTTTATAATATTTTTATAAATCAATACTTTTTATAATATAAACATGAACCGTTATTATTTGACAGCATCATCATTCAATTGTTCCCTGACGACGACATGGTAAACCTAATTATTAATCTGAAACTACGCACATGTACCACGCTTTTCTTTTCTTTTTGTTTTGTTAATATCACTTACACGTACACAACGGTCACACACATAATCACCCAACCATAATGTTTTTTTGGTTAATCTTTTCGATGGAGAGACTTTTGGTTTACCAATTGTGGTACCCATGTCCTGAGGTTCATTTCCTTCCGGGGTAGAGGTTTCAACCCAACTGAAATTACCAGTTTCCAAACTCGGTGGGACACTTACTTTTGGAGTCGTCCCAACATTGTCAGTCGGGCAAACGATTTGCTCATTACTTTTTATTGGCATTAAACAACCAGGTTCAGGATGAATTGCAACATCTGCATTCGGTTCATCTCGTTTCTCACTCAGTCGCAAAGGACGTAGTTGTGTTCTATTTCGCCTGAGACATGATCTATTCGCTTTAACAACATCATACGACTCAGGTTGTTCATTTCTCTGCAGAACTTTAGCAGGTGTCCAATTTCTAATATCCTATTGTACCAATATCGGTTTGCCCGGCCCAAACCCGGATAATTCTTTAACTGTATAACGAACATGGATGTTTTTCGACTGCTTTTGTCCAGTTTATTTCTCGTTGTGGAACAATTGTATTTTGGATACAGTCTATTTTTTGTTTCCATCATGTCAGTTCTCACACGTTTTCCCATTAACAATTCTGCAGGTGATGGCAGATCCGTTTTTGGTGTTGAATTCTACGACAAGAGTATCATTGGCAGCATTTTGGTAGAATTTTTTAGGACTAAAGACTTAACTGTTTGCACTGCACGTTCAATAAATATGTTAGAACATTGATGTTTTGGACTAGATGTCGTATGTTTGATACCATGTCGTTTCAAAAACAAACAAATATCCGAAAATGGAAGACCATTATCCAAGAAGAGGAATTCCAAAATATGAGAAAATTTCTTCTAACATTTCGATTACTGCATGACAGTTTTTGAAGCCATAACTTTTGCGATTAAAAATTTTAAAAAATAATCTCCAAGTATGAGATAATCTTTCGATCCAATTTAAGCAAAATCTATTCCGATTTTACACGATGGGAACTCAGGAACATCGTGTGGTTTAAGCGGCAGTTTTTAATTAGACCTACAATATTGTTGGCAAATTAAACAATTAAAGATACAGTTTTCAATATCGCGTGTCATTCCAGAATAGTAATACAATAATTTAACACGATTCTGACACGATGCTACTCCCTGATGATATTCATGAATTTTTTCTCGAGTTTCCGCGATCTGACTTTTCGGAATGACGATACGATTTCCACGAAATAAAAGTCTATTCGCATAGTGACTTTAACACCCCAGAAAAATTTTTGTACTTTGGCCATCCATTATTTATATATTTAATTACTTCTTGAAGAACAGTGTCATCATAAACGCTTTCACGTAGTTTCTGGATATTTTTATATATTTCGACATTCTTCTTGCTTGATCTACACATTGGTGCAAAATGGTTTTTCTTTTTGCATTTTAAGCATATTTTCTCAGCAGCCGGACATTTCTTCGATTCATGTTTGTATCCACATTTTGAACAATTCGATTTTCCGGGCGAAGAAAGCTTTTTGTCAACTTTCGAATGCGTTTCGCTACGATTTCGCAATCCATAACTCTTTTCTTCCCAAATTTATTTTATTGACAAAAAATTCAATGCTTTGTCTAATTTCAGATCGGGTTCACAAAGAAGTCTTTCTTGCACATCTTTATCTTGTATTCCTAGAACTAAACGATCACGCAACAAACTTTGTAATTGGCTGTCAAATCCACATGGGACTGCCAAAATTTTGAGTTTCCTGATGTATCGATCAATTGGTTTGTTTTTTTCTTGCGATTTCGAAAAGAACTTAAATCGATTAAAGACAGCATTCTTACGTGGCTTGCAGTATTTGTCAAATTTTCTAATAACCGTGTTATATTGTTGGGCTCTTCCATTTTCGTCGTATTTAAAAGTATTAAAAACATTCATTCCAACCTCTCCCATTGCAGTCAAAAGCATAGCGATTTTGGTTTTGTCGACTTTATTCACTTTTTCAGTAGCTTCTAAGTACAGTTCATACCTCAGCTTGAATTTGTCCCAATTTTGAAAGACGTTACCTGTGAAAAACGTTCCGGTAGTTAAATGAAACTGATTTTCCATCGCGAGAGAAAAAAAAATGTGATTTTTTGTTAAGCGGGAAGCAACCAAACCCCACACCTGATACCATGTAATATTTACGCTTGAT
Source organism: Abscondita cerata (assembly GCA_030710515.1). Taxonomy (NCBI): domain Eukaryota; kingdom Metazoa; phylum Arthropoda; class Insecta; order Coleoptera; family Lampyridae; genus Abscondita; species Abscondita cerata. The sequence continues at coordinate 65,329 of JALBCR010002159.1, read as the reverse complement.
GTAAATATTCTGCTTGCAACTCAGTTGAGTTGCATGAATAATCCATACTGATTATTACTACAGCTTATTTATTAAGCTAACTTTATAATATTTTTATAAATCAATACTTTTTATAATATAAACATGAACTGTTATTATTTGACAGCATTATTATTCAATTGTCCCCTGACGACGACATGGAAAACCTTATTATTAATCTGAAACTACGCACATGTAACAAATAACATCCCATCCATCTTCCTTAAAAACCTGTTCAATAAAAATTGCTGGAATTATACTACAAAATCTGGATCGAAAGGATTTGACAAGAGCGTGTAATTGTAGTTTAGGTAAAGTGCTCGGAATTGCTTCAAATTTTTACCAGTGATAGCCCTTGGACTACTGATTATAAATATGCAATGAAATTTTGTCACTCACAAAAACTGAATTTTTTAAAAATAATTTTCGGAAAAATTTTGGGTGGGTTTTTTTGCATTTTTGCACGTTTCAGACAATTCTAAGACTTTTATTTTTCAGTGAGAAAAAACTGAAAAATTTTGGAAAGTTTTGGGGACAATTATATAAAATCAAATTGCATATTAAAATCGTCAGAGTCGTCTCCTTCTTCAGTCTCGATCGGTGAAACAGGCATGGCTGGGTCGTACAGGGCTTGGGCAAGCATGAAGAATAGAATCAGTGGGTCTTGATTAAAAGATTTGACCATCTTGAGGAAAATATACCGGGCGAGGTATCCTTCCAGGAAGGTCTTCTGCCGGTTAACATAGGAGCCGCTCGCTTTGGCGTATCGCCTAGAATAGTGGGGTTGGTTAGATTAGGTTAGGTTAGGTAATGAACATTTCCAGCAATGGGAATAAATGGTGGTTCCCGGTTCTATGTATTTTTCAATACATGCCAACAGGGTGTCCGCAGTACGGTCGTTCACGACTTCCATGAACACCCTGCCTGACCCCCTTTCAATTCCCCCAAACACCCAAGCTCCGTCGACATTTCACACTTTTCTTTTTTGGTTGTCGGGGTGAACGGTGTTGGTTGGTAGGTTACAGTTATTACAATTTTCTTCTTAGAAAAATTACATGTTTGCATGTTGTTTGAGGTAAACGGTGTTGGTTGGGAGGTGCGATCGGGGGTGAACGGTGTTGGTTGGTAGGTTACAGTTATTACAATTCTCTTCTTAAAAAAAACTTGTCGAATGTGAACCATTTCACAAGAAACACAACAAACCCACCTGCTCTTACTTTCTCTTTTCACTCTACTTCAACTTCCGCGCTCCCTTTTGTGTCACACCTCTGACTTATTTGGTTGGGTTAGAGTTAGGTTAGGTGGCCCAAAAGTTTTTGAAAAATTTTTTAGTTTTTTCTCACTAAAAAATAAAAGTCTTAGAATTGTCTGAAACCCAAAAATTTTCAAAATTTTTTCAAAAATTATTTTTAAAAATTCAGTTTTTGAGAGCGACAAAATTTTATTGCATATTTATGATCAGTGGCATGTAGGCTACTTTTGGTAAAAATTTCAAAAAAATCCGAGCACTTTACCTAAAGTATAATTTTTCCGGCAAGAGTCCATTGTTATTCCAACTAAAAAGCAGTCGACGCTCCAAAATGAGAATGAAGAAAACAATATTATACCTGTAAACAATCAAGATTTAGACCACAACGTAGACAATCTGGTTGTGTTACAAACATTCATTGCAGACGCATTTGACAGGAAACAAAAAGTAATAGCTGCCACGTTTGACATTAAAAGTGCCGTCGACACTCTACATAGACCCAGCATCATCAAAAAACTTACAGAACATAATATATCAGTAAACATCTACTCTTTTATCAATAATTTCCTAAGAAATTCATCCTTCACTCACTCATACAAGAATGGTGTACCTCAAGAGTCTAACATCTAATCCTATTAAAAAACTGTTACAACTGTGTTGCATTATTGAAACGGCAAAAAGATCTAATCTACTATGATGCAGAAGCAATAACAAATAAAAATTGTTGTTAATTTTTGGTCTGAATTATTGTCAAAAAATATACGTTTTTCTAAAATTTATTTAGATTTTTAATAGTTTTCAAGCTTATGTCGTAATCGTGCGAACCTGTGTTGAAATTTGTAGCACAAAAATAATTTTCTTTTTGTAATATTTAATGAAATAATAAACATACAAATAGAGTAGTATTAATATTTCTAATAATCAACAATTTCTTTTATAACCTATAGCAACTTTACATTTACTGCACATCCCAGATGTGTTAGTATTATGAGATACGGTGAATATAATAAAAGAAAAGACTAAACTACCGTAGTGTTGTTTCGGTTTTAATTTTCATTGCCATTAATAATTTATTATGCGTATGATTAAAAAGAAACTTTTATCCGAATACACTAATACAAGTACTACGAAAACTATTCCCAAGAGTGGTAAAAAAGTGAAAATAATAGAAACAAAGCACTTTTTTAATCCATACTGTTCCACGCGAATAAGTTTGTTTTGACTACCTTTCTCTCATCTTTTCGGTATAAGTAACGATTATTTTTATACATGTATTTGGTAATTTGTCACGTTATTATAATAGATCATTTTAATTAATCTTAGTCATATTTTTTTAACTTTTGTTACTTTTCTCGACCATTACTCATCGGGTGTCTTAAAGCAATAACATAGATGAAAGCACAACTTTATTTCCTTGTTTACAGCTACGATAAACCATTAAAGTAATTGATGGATGGTTTTATTCAAGACCAATAAAATAAAAGTACACGTTTTCGTTTTATCATAGTAAAGTAATTTGAAGGATTTCCAGTTATATTTATTTAGAATTCAACGAGTTCTTTTTAAAATCTTAAAAATAGAAACATTTATAGAATTTCATCCAAATAGTCACGTCTCGATAAATTTATTGTGGGAAATGTAATGTTATTAGGTAGAGCTCACAATTGCGAATTATTGACAGAAACGTTTATTTTTCTTGCTAGGAAACAATAAACTGTACGATTGACAAATATTTGCTGTAGCAGATATCTAAACAAAATCCTTTTTTGATTGTCTGCACCTGTTCTAAGCAATCAATTCATCTATAAGACTTATGTTGTAAAAAAAGCATTGTAAATAAATCTATCATTTAATATAGATTTAAGCAAATAGAAATGATATAGTAACAAAAGGAGTAACACCGTATTGAATGAAAATCAAAATAGCGTTTATTAGAATCTTAAAAACACAATTTAGTTTTAAACTTTTATCTCAAAGCAATACTGCTTTGATAACCGTGACTAAATTAAATTCCGCTGAATGCAAAATGTTAAATCTACTTGATTTTCGTGTAGTATATGTAGGCTATTACAATCAAAAATTGGCGCTATATTTGCGGTAATCTCACCTTTTAAAGTCTATGAGCCGTATGCATAGTCGTTCAGAAAAGTAGCTACTTTAAGCCTACTAACTAGTAGTTACTTTCTACCAACTATCTCAACTAATGCATAATGTCTAGTTTAGTGGCTACTAACCCTTACTAGTAAATAGAAAAAATAGTATGAATTTATCTGACAACATCGTTAATTCTGTCAAGAATTTAATTAATGACTTTTGGTATTTTGATTTTTTTATAAAATAATTAAGTTGACAGCATATATTTCATTTTGAATATAGAAAAGTTCAACACCTTGCAGAGAAACAAATGGTATCGTTAGAAAACTGGGGAATCTAAAAAATATTTTTAGCCCTAATTTAAATATAAAAAAATCCTATCAAAGACATTAAAAATTAAAAAAATTGCAATTTCAAATAAATCAAGGGAAGTTGCATGGATGAATATACATGACTCTATAAAAGTTGAAGATTTCATGAGATACATTTCTCGTAGAATGAATAGATTCCTATGAAAATGCAGGCAATGAAACAAATATCTTAATATATTAAATATAAACTGATTCATAAAAATCTGATTTTGTCATCAAAGAAATGATACCGCTCATAATTTATACGCCCCTTTGGATACATATCTGATAGTGGCTAAAAACTGAATTTCAAGGAGACACAGGTCTCCCGCGACGACCAGAATAGTCTCCAGCTGATCCCTAATCGATAATATAAAATACGGGGCAGTGTCCTTTCGTATATGGTATCTATTCTTGATATGGTCATTACCATATTACGGATTTATATGCTTTATATATATTTTTGGGTGCCTTTTTCTAGTAGGTACCTATATTGAACATGCAAATTAGATAGGAAAAGAACCAAATTCACACCCAAAGAAAAAAACCGTCTGCACTTGCCAATCCACTAGCTATGGCTGTTATCAAAAGACCAGATAGTAAAAGAGTTTTTTATATTTTGTTACGTAAACAGTTTTGCAAAACTCAAAACCATCAACTCGATCTAGATAAGCATTTTGTCGACACATGTAATATCAAAAGTGTGTTTCATATTACAACTGGATCGAAAATGTAGATAATATGGTGTGTGTGTCTGTCACACGCGCATTATAGTAACCAACAATCAAAATCGGTTACATTTCAAAGTGGTAACCCCAACGTGATACTATTACATATCAAATTTAGTACATCCTTTAAACCAAACCAATCAGTGCTCAAAAATATGTTACATTACCAGGTGATTCTCTCTTATTTTTATGATAATTACAACAAGTAATAAAACCCCGGTAGACGAATTATTTGACAAAATCTGTAAATGAAGAAGTTCTAACTTTCAGATGTATTTAATCTCCATGAAAAGGATGTTACCACAATGTCGTCGGTAGCAACTTTCCTGAGTAATGTCAAATGCACAAGAAGCAATAATGACTCAAGTGGAAATAATTTGTGCAAAAAGTTTCATTATAAAACAGGTAATAAACATTTTCAAGTAGTATTTGTGAAAAAGGTCACAGTCTAAGGAAAGAAGCAATCCCGATTCTTCTAAATTTTAAAGATTTTAAGCAGTAAGAAGTCCTTGATTTAGACTAAAAAAATTTGTTTTTAATTGGTTCTTGTGAAAATTGGGCTCGTGAGATTCAAACGCTGATTTTACTCGCCTAACTCATTAAAAAAACTATTTTTGAAAGTTTTGGCATTTTATTAATATTTAATTAAAATATCCAGCAAATAAGTACACTATCTATTCAGTAGAGCTACTTTTAACTGAATAAGTCTAGGATTCTGGGGCTGAGGTCTGTGTTTATTCATGAAATAAAAAAAACTCATTTTGTTATTAAAATTGTACTAATATTGAAATGGTTGTAAATGTATCTTAAGAAAGTAACTAATAAGATTAATTTTGATCCTTAACACGGTTTAGACATTTTTAAAAACAAAGATTAGGCTATGAATTATGATCATCTCCAGTAAATTTTTTTAGAATTATTTAAGTTTATATAAAAACAGTGAGACATACCGAAGCGTGACATACAGATGTTAATATTATTTTTTTTAGGGTCAGTTTGTAGATGAAGGTTGCTTAGCAATAGCAGTTATAGTTTGTGCGAAGATTTTAGAAATTGTTTATCGGCATAAAATAGTATGGATTCATTCATTATTTATCTGAAGTTAAGGAAACCGAAGAAGGTAAGCCATCTAATATTAGTCGTAAGCTGTTTTATAAAAAATCTAATATAATGTATCTAAATATAATATAAAAGCAAACAAAACTAATAAGATCTATGAAAAATTGAAAATATGAATACGACACTGCCTAAATCTACTACAAATAAAAATAATTAATGTTTTAGTATCTGCTATTTAATTACTCGTTAGCGTATTATTGCAATAATTAACGAATGGAAAACAATTAGCTTTCTAAAGTACCAAATATTAATATCGTCATTTGGTCAGCTTCGGATTAAGCTCGTATTAAAAGACCAACATGTGTAGCTTATGTTTCTTACCTTGATTGCTACGTAAATGCAATTTTTGCTATTGACGGGATATAATAGATGGACATCATTTTCAAGCATTTGACCGCATCTAATTATCACAATTGCGCTTGTTGACATTTTTTCTTTTTATGTTTGACTGGCAACGAAGACAGTCCGTTGTTTGTAATAGAAACTGCAAAATGAAATTTTAAACATAAGGCAGTGTAATGAATTAATCTGAATTTGTTATAACCATCCGCCTGTTGGAGAATGTAAAATATTGTAGATATGTAACTAGAACTAAACTGGAGGTTGTTTAGAATAAACGTTTGGAGGTGAGCATACTGACCTATATTTCACCATGTGGCGATGGTTCGCTACATTTGGTTTTTCTAATTATTACAGTTTTTTTTTGTTTGGTTATATTCTCTGGAATTACTCTTGTTTGTGTATGTTGAGATTTGTTTACGTTCATGATTGGTGTGATATCTTCTGAAACCGTTATACACATGCTGTTGTAATTAGAAGGGTTAATCTCTTCACCACTGTGGGGGTTTGAGGAATGGGTATTTGTAAATAAAATCAATGGTGTTCGGAGGTGCCGGTTAGAATTCTGTTTCAAGATAGCGGGGAACACCGACGTTTGGTTATCTCACCTTAGCACAGGAATTTGTATGGGTAAACTATCAACGAGAGAGCACGATATTCTGTATTGCTAATGATAAATTTTATGTGCGTTCCGTTTTGTGTGTTTAACCAATTAAACAGTGCTTAAACCGAAATAATTATTGTAACATACTTGCATGTAACAACAGTTTCTGTAACAACGTTAAGTTAGTCTTTAAGAAAGAGCAAGAGGAAAAGCTACTAAAGTACGTTACCATTTTTGCCAAAATGCATTACGGTTTCTTAACTATCGAACTAAGAAAGTTAGCCTATAATTGCGCACGTGTAATTAATATTGAGTACACCTCTTCGTGGGATAAAAACCAAAAAGCAGAAAAGGAGTGGTACAAGTGAAAAGTTTTTGCCTTGTTTAGCTTACAAGTGTATACATTTTTTAAATAATAATCGGCAGTATTAGGTCGGCCAAAAGAGGTGTAATTGTGACTTTAATTTCTTGTATCAGATCTATTGGTAATTGTATACCCCCTTCATTTGTGTTTCCGCGTGTGTATTTTAAAGAACATGTGCTCACAGGAGCAAGTTGAGAGTGCGAATCACAGTGGATGTTCCAACCCTAAGATTTTTGTCGAATATTTAAGCCACTATATAATTCCCATTCTAGTATTGACAACAAATCTCTACTTATAGTTGACAACCATGAGAGCCATATTTAAATGGAAGCTTTAAAGGCAGAATCATCGGGAATCGTTATGGTTACCTTTCCGCCGCACACTAGTCCCAAATTACAGCCTTTAGATATGTCGCTTTTTGGAACTCTAATAAATATTACATCACTTGTTGTTCCGACTGGCTAATTGCAAATCCTGCAAAAACGATGACAATCTATAACATAGCTGAGTATCAAAGTATTTAACAACAGGTGTTTTTCTGTTGATAGCTGGGTGTATGGAAAACGAATTTACACAAAAATATATCCAGTCTGGTTTTACCGTTTCTGGAATGTTTCCATAAAACAGAGACAATTTTCAGGATCATAAATTTCTTAGTTCATATGTTACTGACAGACCACAAGTTGTCGAGGATGACAATATTTTTTCGAAACTAATTAGCATTTTACCAAACCTCAGTTCTTTGTTAATGTCTAATGTATTGTAACGGTTGTAGTTTACAAATAATAAAAAAAAACAACGGCTCTAGCGGTACAACCTAGAAAGAACGACAAGACAATTTGGCTCGATGTAGCGCACTAAATTCGTAGAGGATTTAGTATTTGTAGTAGATAGCACAGCAGTGTCCGGCTTAGTCGGTGAGTTGGGGAGGTCTTTTAGAAACTGTTAAGAAATAAACTGCTGCCTAACAAGGCGCCACCTGCTAAGTAATAGAAAAAAATAAAACCGACCAACGGTTTTACTAAAGGTTTAATACGTTAAAACGAACACAAATCAGAGAGACAAATAGACAATTCAATATAGCAAATAAAACTTAAAGTAGTAAGAGAATGTAACAGAAATAAGAGAAACTGACGCATAAGATTACGGGCGTTAGCAACAACAATTTAATTAAAGCTCGCAATTAATGTGTCGAATTTCAGTTAAGCTTTTTTTTGTTACACTCCAAATTAAAGTTAGCGTTCCAATTAAGGATTGGTTACTAAGAAGACTCGACGTACACACGTCACTTACACACGGTGACTTAAAACTAACTTAAACTCGGAATAACACGGTAAGTAGCTCCCGCCAACCCAAAAGGTTTTTTGATTTAGCTTTAACCGGTTTATGTAAAGCGCCAAGATCTTAGAAAGCTGGTTAAAAACAAAACCAAACGTCGGTAGTGGAGTTTACCCCAAATAAAAATTTACTTAAATGCTAGAGATTCAAACCGTTTAATGTCACATGCACGTGAGCTTAGCTGTATTCTGTAGTATGCAGTTCCGAGAAGAACAGTATTTGACAGTTCCAGAAGATAGGTAACCCTTAGGGGAAGTAGCAGCAAGTATGCAGCGTGAACGACCCTAGTAGCCGTAGAGTTCACTGCCTGTTGGCAGTTAAATTGAATGCAAAACCGTGGTAGTCGTTATGTTAGGTAGCGAAAGGTTCTTAAATAGCCATTCCAACACCCTCAGGAGTTATCCAGTTGTAATAACGATGAGAATATGAGGTCAACACACGTGTTAAAGCATATGTCGTAATTAGAACTAACACAACCCCTAAACCAAAGAAAAGAAAGTACTTACGGTGAATGCGGTCGGATTTAAATTTAAACACTAATTCAACTTGGAATTATTAAAACACACATTAATATTTTATATGTAAAATTTTAACTTCACGAGGCACGCCGAAACACCCAAGTAACAGAAAGTAGAAAATGTCAGCTTGTCGTCTTCGATACTTTTGTTAATTTTATTTTAATCAATGGAAAATTAGCGGCATGCGCGGCAAATTTGACTTTCGTCGTAAAGTGCTACACACGACACACGTTTTTAAGAAGGCTCGCGACATACGTTTTACTTTTGCAAATAAAGCCGTAACAGTATTAAATGCGCATAAAGAATTTACCCATTTCCCAAAGCAGGTGCCAGAAAATTTACAAAAAAAGAAAGCAAGAAACCAGGGCGCTGTAGAATTGTTACAGATACTCCAGAAGAAAAAAAGAAATTGAAATGATGGTGCTTGTTAAAACTACAAAGAATTTTGTATTAAAAAGCAGAAAGCAACTAGAAATGTTGTTGAAAGTAGTTCTGATGAAGAAAAATGCAAAATACCATGCAGAAGAGGAAGAGAAAGATTTACTGGAGTTTGACAACAAACCAAGCGTGGGAAATTTTATTTTGGCACAAATTGGAACAAAAAAGACAAAACAAATAGAATTTTGTTGCTAATGTCGTTGAAGTAAATGATGATAGTTTTAAAGTAAGGTGTAAATTTGCTGCCAACGCCACAAACACAGGTATGATGGTGACATATCTTGACTCCAATCCTCAGAGAAATTGCAATTTAAATAACATTTCTTTCCAACAATGTACCAAGATTCGCAGATGGAAGTGCATTAATCCAAGCCCCCGATTCTGGTTGTGAGGCCGTTAATAAAATTGCTTTATGTGGATTGTTGGCATTTTTCAAAATTTTATCAAATTTCAGTTGCGTGGTTGAAAAATCCCAACTTCTCTGGACATTCATGTTTTATGTCGGAATATTTATTTCTCCACAAATCCAAAGCTTCTATCTTTTCCAATGAGAGTCCGACACGAATTAATTAAAGCTAAGAAGGCAGGTAATGCAAGATCAGCTACAGAGCGAATTCCAAGAGAGACTGGGAGTGTTGCTTGACACCAAGGAGTTTCAGATAAATTAATATTCAAAAGTTTGTCTAAAGTCGTTTATTCGTCTTAAAAGTTCACAGAAATCTCCAAATTCCCAGAAAGGGTAACATCTTATGAAATAGTTTAATTTAAGTATACAAAGCAATTACGAATAAAAAAGAATGCCATATGTGACAGATTATTTTTTAATAGTATAAGTTTTTGTAGAATTGTTGGCATAACTGAAATAAAATATTTCTTTGGTGAGAGGACATCTAAGAAAATGTAATTTGTCCACAGTTTTTACTTTAACACTAGGGATGAGTTTTTTTTAAACATTTTTTAAAATAACATCTTGTTCTACTGAATTAAATGCGTTTGTTGACATCAGTTTTTAAAAGAACTTTCGCTGTTGATTTATTAGAAATACAAGAATCCACCGCATGTACTCCAACCTGGATGGGTTTCAAATAACTAGAGAGTAATTCAGAGAATTGACAATATACTAGTCGGCGAAAAGTGCAACCAACTGCAATAGGTCTAATCCAACCGTCTTTTTTCTTTAATGCGCACAAAGAGGCCCTATATAAAGAAGGTAATATATCTGTGACTACTTAACCAGATATCATTAAGTTACACAACTGGGTAATTTTATCAAGTCTAATACCATCAACTCCAGCGGCAGACCCCTTTGGAAAAGACATTACTGCCTTAAATACATGATCTTTTTTAACAGTAAGGGCAGGATCGTTTTTTGATGGAGGTTTGGGAAACTGTAGAACGCGAAAAGGTTTTGCATGTTTTCTTTTCAATTCTTCAAAAGTTTGTTGATTATCACTTGCCAAGCTATATTTTGAAGTTAAAAGTCTTATTGCTCCCCTAACATTTTCATCATCATTAAGTTCATACTGCAACTTTATGTTGCGTTACGGTCTATCGTGATTTTTTTTGGATAACTTGGTGTAGTTTATAAACTGATGTGTTACTTTCAACTTATTTATTATTATTACATATGAATACTAAGGTGGTTAAGAGTTGGCATGTTTAGGTTTTAGTGGTTTTCCTAAACCTTGAAGCAAATGCTTTGCCAAGACGAACCAATTCACTATTGCACACGGTTTCGTCACCACATCATACAGGTTTATACAGATCTTCTGAGTCCATACATAACACTTACATCACAATACAATATTTAAAATGTACCATACAAATAAATAAATAAATAAATTTTTACAAGTGAGACATTTAGACCTAACAAGTGACTTTAAAGGAACGTAGAGAACACAATAAAAGAAAAGAAATAGTTTTGTCCAAGTCTCTCTAGTATTACCATTAATACAAGAGTTAATTACTGACGTTAATTTTTTGGCTACTGAAAGCCTTTTTTTAAAATTAGTATGTTTTTATTTCAGATTCTGTATTTTTTCTTTGAAACTTATATTTTCAAATTGGGTTTTAACAAAACTAACATCTGCATGACAAAACAACATGTAAATTTTCAATCATTTTTCATTTTTGAAAAAATTTAAATTTTGACAAGTTTGACATATAACTCTTTTGGTTGATATCCTCGTATTAACTTCACTATTAGTTTTATTATCAAATTCTTCATCATCAGTATCCGATTCAGAACATAATTTGGCCCGAAATACCTTCCTAATTTAGAGCAAACTCCTACATCTCCATCTGATGTTGATTGTGATTGACTATGTCGTCGATGCATTCTACAAATATTTATACACAATCCAGCTTCATTCTTGAGTACTTTCTTACAAAACTTGCAAACAAAATCTGAACTATTATACTAAAACTTGTTGTTTCTGAGGACAAACTTGACAACTATTTTTATGTCAAAGAAGCAATAATTTAATAACCGTACAATCAGATAAAAGTCCTCTTCCGATTTGGGGTCAAATATTGCCACCCATTTTTTAAGCCTTGCCACATAGGGCCATCTTTTGATTTTTTGATATATTATTAAGAAATATCTTCACATTCGATTAAAGTTTTTATGAAAAATGGCCATTTAAAATGTATCTAAAATGTAGGTATTTAAGCAATTTTTCCAATATCAAGGGTTATAGTGCATTCTATGATACATTCCCATAGTGACCTTGCGCTTGCATAATAAACACTAGTTATTTGTCCAACAAGTGAAGAAGCGATTCTTTTTTCACTTGAGCTCAAGCTTGAGAGTGAGAGTGGAAAAAAGGCTTTCCTCATGTGTTAGACACAATTTTTTTTCCACGACATTCTCCAAAAATCCAACCAACCAACCCAAATGAAAGAAAAACTATTAATTGTAAACGTAAAAGCAAAAGTCAACAATCGGAGTGTTACAATAGTCCCGTCTATGTATTCTATGGTCTCGATAAGGTCTCAACCTGTCATAGCGCAACGTTGCTAGCCACATTATTGTAACTAATAAATGTAGAGTAACAATGTTTAAAAGTCGAAATATAAGATACTAAATTAAACAAAAGTAACTGAATAATAATAGTTATTTGTGTAACAAAAATTAAATTGTTTAATTAAGTTCCAAGTGACATTCTTGCAACATGCGATATTTTTTTCCTCACTATTGAGGGAAAAACAATTTTTCTCACTATTTGTAGAAAAGAAACGTCTGTTTTAAGTATGTCGTAGAAAAATTGAAATTTTGGTGCACATCAAAACCAGTATGGCATTTCATTTTTCTTCCTGTTGCATTGTTTTGCTATGTCAAACGTTAATTGCGATTTCAAACAGTTTAATTAACTAACAATAAGTTATAAAAGTTTGCATCCAAACAGTTTGTATGTACTGGGATTGCGGAAAGTTTGTGTAAAGATTAACCGGTCGTAAGTGTCTGATTTTTTTTAATGGTACATTTTAATGTGGCATGGTGAGCAGGCATGTTTGGAAAGTATGAAGATTTTTGGAGCAACCCATTTCGTCCTCCTGGATAATGAGAAGTTAAATATTGTTACGTTCTTATCACTTTGTTTCCTGTCGCTTAATCCGCAAACGCGAGAATTAATAAGAATATGGATTGAATTACACTTATTATTTATTAAGACATGCACAGTTCTTCTAATTTATATAAACACACACAGTTATAATACAAGTTACAAAAATACTTTTATTTATTTATTCGTATGGTACATTTATTATACATATTAAATGTTTCATTGTTTTGTCAAACTTCATATAATGACTTTTCCCTATGTTGTTAATGCAATCGACAAATAAATAGCTGAAAGAAAAAATAATTAATCTCAATAACATGATTTTTGGATTTCGGTTTTGGAATTGATTCAGCCGAAAGTATAATACCCAAAAGTTATGTTATTATCCCATTTATTTATTTATTGGTATGGTACATTTTAAACATTGTATTGCGATGTAAGTGTTATGTATGGTGCCTCAGAAGATCAGTATAAACCTGTATAGTGTAATGACGAAACTGTGTGCAATAGTGGATTTTTATTTTATATTTGTCCAGCAAAAGACTTCAGCGCGTTTAAGAACGTTCGGACAAAGGACTTTCGGTTCCGTAATGTTCGGATAAATTCGAGAAATTCCAGTGGCGAAACAATATTTTACAACGAATTATAAAAAATGCAATAAAAAATAATAGATGGGTGGGAATGTGTAATAGATGGGATAGTGGTATAAGGTGAGGTTGATTATTTTATGGATGCTTATAATTATTTTTATTGGGGTATTTTGGGAATGAGAAATGATAAGATAAGTTTTCATTGTAGATTTGAGTTGGAAAGGGTTTGATTTGTAATGATGACTACAGACTCACCGTCGTTTGAAAATGTTCAAATTGAAAACTGGAGGACAAGGCTGCCAAGTGATATTTTTACGGTGATATTTTGCGATCTTTTCATTTTAGACGTGGAAAAGTGTTCTGGGCTTGCAACAGAGGGAGAGGATTATGGTGAGGGGATAAAAGATGATGAGTAAGGATAGGTTTGGATTTTTTTGTATAGAAACTGTTGCCACTGGTTGTGAAAGTTTCTGGCGTGGCGGGAAAGACGATTAAACAGTTGTTTGCAAAATATTTGTCGGTTTTGGGACAAATCTGTTGGACTCGCGGTTTACAATGCCTTCTATGATACGATAGTGGCTCAGACAAGAAATAATGTTTTTAGAGTATGTAGGCAAAAGTCGCTGAAGAAGTATTATCATACAAAGCTGCATCAAGATTGTGATATCGAGATAACAGCAGTTACGAAAAATTGTACCACTTTTGCCCATTTATAAGAATAATGGGAAAAAATGGCTATTGTCACCAGGGTAGCGTTGTTGCCACATCGTCAGGACTAAGTCATCAACAACAACTGCAAACGTTTTTATCCACTATATCATTTATGCATGTGACTTGTACCATACAAAAATGTTATCTCAACTGCAACTCGCTTTATTTCAGCAGCAAAACTCTCCCAAAACACTATGGCATCATCAAATGACATCCCAGTCGGTCACTGTAGTCGCCTAAATTTTTATGAATTTTATTATCGCAACTTCTAAAGATTTTGTAACAGCTTTAAGGTTTCAATCACGCCTGAAGGTTCCAACTCTTTTCAACAGCTACAGCAATAACATTCTAAACCCCTGCAGACATTGCAAAATATTATCCTCATTCCTTTTAACTTGCCAGGAAGCACTGTACAGGCTCCACATCAAGTTAAACAAACCTTTGTATAGGCGTCCCCCTCTATTTCTTCCACATTGTTGCTAAGGTAATGATAGTAAATATTATGTCAATCAAAAAAAATATCAACTATCTTTTAAAAAAATTCTTTTTTTTTTTTTTTATTTTTTTTTTTTAATTATTTTTTTTTAAATTTTATTAAATTTTTTATAAAAATATTTTATATTAAAAATTTTTTTTATTTTTATTTTTATTAAATATATTTTTATATTTTATTATTCCCTATTTTTTTTAAAAATATTTAATTTAAAAAAAAAAAATATTTTAATTTTTTATTTATTATAAAAATTAAAAAATTTTAAATTTTTAATAATAAAAAAAAAATAAAAAAAAAAAATTTAAAAAAAAAAAAAAAATAAAAAAAAAAAATTTAAAAAAAAATATAATTTAAATTTTAAAAAATATTATATTATTTTATTTTATTTATTATTATTTAAAAAATTATTAATAAAAAATAAAATTAAATTATTTTTAACATAAAAAAATTTAAATAATTATTTTTTAAAAAAAAAAAATAATAACTTTAAAGTGCGTTTTTTTTTACAAAAAAAAAAAAAAAAAAAAAAAAAAAAAAAAAAAAAAAAAAAAAAAAAAAAAAAAAAAAAAAAAAAAAAAAAAAAAAAAAAAAAAAAAAAAAAAAAAAAAAAAAAAAAAAAAAAAAAAAAAAAAAAAAAAAAAAAAAAAAAAAAAAAAAAAAAAAAAAAAAAAAAAAAAAAAAAAAAAAAAAAAAAAAAAAAAAAAAAAAAAAAAAAAAAAAAAAAAAAAAAAAAAAAAAAAAAAAAAAAAAAAAAAAAAAAAAAAAAAAAAAAAAAAAAAAAAAAAAAAAAAAAAAAAAAAAAAAAAAAAAAAAAAAAAAAAAAAAAAAAAAAAAAAAAAAAAAAAAAAAAAAAAAAAAAAAAAAAAAAAAAAAAAAAAAAAAAAAAAAAAAAAAAAAAAAAAAAAAAAAAAAAAAAAAAAAAAAAAAAAAAAAAAAAAAAAAAAAAAAAAAAAAAAAAAAAAAAAAAAAAAAAAAAAAAAAAAAAAAAAAAAAAAAAAAAAAAAAAAAAAAAAAAAAAAAAAAAAAAAAAAAAAAAAAAAAAAAAAAAAAAAAAAAAAAAAAAAAAAAAAAAAAAAAAAAAAAAAAAAAAAAAAAAAAAAAAAAAAAAAAAAAAAAAAAAAAAAAAAAAAAAAAAAAAAAAAAAAAAAAAAAAAAAAAAAAAAAAAAAAAAAAAAAAAAAAAAAAAAAAAAAAAAAAAAAAAAAAAAAAAAAAAAAAAAAAAAAAAAAAAAAAAAAAAAAAAAAAAAAAAAAAAAAAAAAAAAAAAAAAAAAAAAAAAAAAAAAAATAAAAAAATAAAAAAAAAAAAAAAAATTAAAAAATCCACAAAAAAAAATAAAAAATCTCAAAAACAAAAAAAACAAAAAATCAAACAAATCTTAAAAAAAAAAAACAAACAAAACAGTAAAATACATTTGATACTTCACAACCACATATCCAGTTAGCTAAATCGTACATTACCTTGCGAAAGTTTCGATGAACTTCTTTATTTTTGTCTTTGCTAGTTTGTCGTAAACTTAATTCTGGCAAAGGACGACCATTTGCCTTGAACTCAACTAATTTTGTAAAATTAAGTTTGTTAGCACTTTTTAGTTGTTTAATTTTCTGCACTACCGACATTTTCTATTATAGCGCATGCACACGCGAATCAAAAATAGTATTTTTACAAAACAACACAACAACAGTAAAATATATCAATATAAATTCTTAAATTGATTTAAAACACGCGAAAATCGAATCAAAAATCGAGCGTAGTTGTACACCCTATACGAAGTCAACGTAAACTGCGGGATCCGGCTCATAACCCAAAGTTGATTATTGTTTCGGACGTTCGCGTTTATTCGGGCGCTGCACGTTTTTCGAGTTTTCCGGGTAGATCTAATTCAATGAGGACAATTCGCACCGCCAGCTCAAGGTTGAAGAGTATGAATTACAAACGCCGGCCGATAAATTTTAAGTTATTGTACTTGCGACTTAATTACCTATTTTAATAAAACACGTAATAATAAATATTTTTTATGTATTGTCAAAATTTTTGGGAGTTCATTGACCAAATGACCATATGGACAAGCCGCCACTGGATTTCAACAATCTTTGAGTTTGCTTTACGTATATTACTGGTATACTTTCTCAAAGGTAAAAACTAGTGTATTAATAAGTATCTAATTATTGACTATTGTAGAGTGGTGCGTTAATCTAAAATAATTACTCAAATGTCTAATGTGCACATTTCAATTTTACATGGAGGTTAAGGTTTGAGAAGCTAACTACATTCCAGAAAAAACAAAACTATTTGCGGTATCATCCTTGCATATAATTCTGATCGTACCAGCTCCCAAAGGGGTTTGCTTTAACAAAACTTAGTATTTTCTAATGCTATTACACTCAATTTTTCTATGCACTTCGAATTTTTTACTGTACTGCATAGGATGGAATATCTTTAGGTACTGGAGAATGAATGTTATTAGCACCGTCTGTCTTTCTTGCCAAACTATATGTTGAATTACGATGACATTGTCGTTACCCTAATAAGTGATCACGTTTATGCCACCGTAATACGATTGTTTGATTTTTGATACGATTAATGTTTACTTAATCTTATGCTACTGCGCATCCATAGGGATAACGTTTAGCGTTACTAAATTAATGGCCGGTTGCATTAACACGACTTATCTTCAGCGATGCTGAAAAACAATCGTTGCTATGGTTTTAACAATTGTATCTAAGTTTTTAAGACTTGCTTAAATTAAAATCGTGTTGAAGCAACCGGCTATAAGTGGTGTAAAATCTTCATATTATTGGAAGCGTTCTTGACGTAACTATGAGATGGTAATGCAAAAACATGGCCACAGTTTGAATCTCAGTTATAATATGTAATTATATGTAAATATCTACAAATTGGTCATTTTCATTAATTAAATCAGTAGCGTGGTCGAATCACTATGAGACGGTAATACAAAAAATGGCCACAGTTTAAATCCCAGTTATAACATGTAATTAAATGTAAATTATCTCGCCATTTTGACTAATTAAATTGGTTAGAGACCTTTAATTAAAAATAATTATTAAATACTTACTTATTAAATATTAAAAATTTCTAATCTTAACAAAATGTCAGATGAAATCCTTTATCGACACAATACAAACCCACTATCCAATTAAACGTAAAAGGTCTTCTTGACTTTCCTGATTTGTCAATCGTGAATTAAATCAACTTGTTCATCTTTGATTTTAGATCCCAAGAGTAAAACCGCGATCTCGGTAATCTCACCTTCAAGTTGCTAAGTTTCTTTTCTTAACAATATGGTTTTGAAAATACACTAAAGTCATCATATAGTCATCTAAATGCCCATGGTGAACAAATTTTTTGCCTGGAAATAATTTAAATATATTTACTCAAGTTTCTTGGCCATATATCTTGTGAAAATCAAAACCAAAATTAAAAAAATTGCTTTCAACACTATACAGGGTGTCCCACGTTGAATAACCGAGATCGATTTCTTGGAAACTAGAAGTCTGATCATTCTGAAAACTTTGTCACATGTTAATGTCAACAGGGCCAACTTAGCTAAAATATTTTCAAGGTAGTGTCTTTTCGGTTATACCGGAAGTAACTATCAACTTTGTTATTTTAGATTCTACGACGAATTTTGAACACTTTTGATGCATAATGTTTTATACCTAAATTTAGCCGTTTTTGACTTATTCAAGATTTTATGTCAAAAATGGCATTTGCAGGCCAACACAGAAGTATCAATTTTACCTATACGGGAACTCGTATTATTTAATTTGAGGTGACTTCTTTGTAGAGGAAGAATTACTTTAATTGATTCTTTATGCTATTATGATAAATATTAATACAGGGTGGTCAAACAAGAAAGGTAAAAATTTTATAGAAAAACTCTAACAAAGATTTTTTAAATCTAAAAGCCTTTTTTTATAATCGTATATTGTTTATCATAAAAATAAAAGTGACTTCTTGTAAGGTAGTTTATTCGAAAAATTTATAGTTTTTAAAATATTCGCAATTTTACAATTTCATCAATAGAAACACAGGTATCAGTTAGCAAGGCCAGCCACAGAATATGTCAAGTGTTCAAGAAACTCAATTAGTCACTTGTTCCTTGTATTTGACAGTTATCAACAATTATGTCGAGGCGAATGAATAATCCGCAAGAAGATTATTTAAATTTGTTTATTATTTATAGCGAGTGTTAGAAAGTTTCATCAAGAACATGTGAAATATTTGCTGTAGATATCCTGATAAACAAAAACCTTCACCCAACAGTATTAATGATTTATACAAAACATTTCTATACCACTTCATTCTATTTGTGGCTGCTTTGCTAACTGATACCTGTGTTTCTATTGATGAAATTGTAAAATTGCGAATATTTTAAAACTATAATTTTTTGGAATAAACTACCTTACATGAAGTCACTTTTATTTTTATGATAAACAATATACGATTATAAAAATAGACAGTTTCTATTTAAAAAAATCGATTTTTGACGAGTTTTTCTATAAAATTTTTACCTTCCTTGTTTGACCACCCTGTATTAATATTTATCATAATGGCGTGAAGAATCTGTTAAAGTAATTCTTCCTCTACAAAGAAGTCATCTCAAATTAAATATTACGAGTTCCCGTATAGGTAAAATTGATACTTCTGTGTTGGCGTGCAAATGTCATTTTTGACATAAAATCTTGAATAAGTCAGTTAGGTATAGAACATTATACATCGAAAATGTTCAAAATTTGTGGTAGAATTAAAAATGCAAGAATATATAGAGTGTTTTATTTAAAATAACAAAGTTGATAGCTACTTCCGGTATAACCGGAAATGTCACCATCTTGAAAATATTTTAACTAAATTGGCCCTGTTGACATTAGCATGTGACAAAGTTTTCAGAATGATCACACGTCTAGTTTCCGAGAAATCGATCGCGTTTATTCAACGTAGGACACTCTGTATACTTATGATTGAATTGCATGACGAGTACTGTAGAAAAACTTTTTTAAACCTTTAAATAGTTTATGTTAAAAAAATCCTTTTATTTTATAGAAGTTTTATAGCTAAATTATTATTTGTCCAGGTATGAAAAAAGGTGTCGTACTTTAAAAAGTTCTGTTTGTTTTAAAAAGTCAATATTTCCAAAAAATATTCTAAACAAAGTTAATGTTATTCTTAAGTAACGGTTATGTATTTCTTGCGTTCTAATATCGTAAGCGCAACGTAATTAGGATTGTAATACCCAAGACATTCTCCAGGTTCTTAGAAAGTAAGCAAAAAATGGCTTTACGTTTGATGATACCTACTCTTTAAATACCTACTTAATTTGCAATTTTGTGAAAATGCAAGATTTTTACACAAAAACTTTATACTAACAATCTAATTTAAGTTTAAATTATGATAATGAACAAGAGTATTAACTACAAAATAGAAGTACATACTTTAAAGTTTGACGTTAACAACGGGCTTTAAAGCTTTTGTTGATTCTGCATATTATTTGTCGTACGATAAAATTTATCTTCAAACATTTAAAAAAAAATCACAAAGTCATAACTATTAGTAGTTAGATTTAAATTGTAAAAGTCAGGAAAAGAAAAATTACGATTACGACATAAATCAAAAGTTTATCTTTTTTTCCTTCTACCCATCTTATGCATTTATGAAATGATATACTTGACTTGTCACAAAATATAAATAAATTGAAAAATTTACGTTCCTCATGAAGCAAACAATACTTTCTCTCCAGAAAAAAAAAGTTTTATTGTGGTTAAAATTTCATAAAAGTAATAAAGATGCAATTTAAATATTTGCCATATTTAATGGAGTGCTAAATTCGCGTAATATTAACAAAGCGTTTCTCAAAATCAATACGCTATATCCTGTCAACTTCCACGCACACGCAAAATTTGCGGTTAACTTTTTTCTAACACTAGTAGACCACCCATTTTTACGATTGCGTCTAAACATCTCTCGAAATTAATTCGAAACGACCTCACGAATTAACGATGTTGTCATTTTAAATATTAATTGGATTAGGATTTTATTTACTTACTCTACTTTACATTTTAACGAGTTTTGTAATTAAGACAAATTAATTTTAAATTATGCTTTCGAAAAATACGTATTCGTAAAATTCACAATTTTTGTCTTGTGCGTCCGTGTTGACAGCAAGTAAAAATTTATAAAATAACTAAATTTTATGTAAAGCAATTTAATTTTTTTTACCATGAGCAAAATATGTCACTTTGTTCTAGTTAATTTAAGTAGAAATTTGCCATTAACGCCAATGAACAAGATAATTCCCCAAATTTCTCGTTTATTTTCTATAGTAGTTTTGTTAAACCATTTTTTTTTGTATAATGAAAATTACAATAATTACAAAAAACAACAAAAAAGAAAAGTCATAAGGCTAATGTTGTATTAAATGACATTTCTCGCATATTTTACCCCCAAAGTATTTTAATCTTGAACAAAATCAATATCTCAAAGATTGATTATTTAAAAATTGATTTTTTTAATATTAAATTAAATAAGCGTATCTACTTTAAAGATTATTAACCATGGCTTTCCTACATTATTTAACAAACCATTTTAACAAAATATGGGGTAAACAGTTTAGGTAAACTTTCATGCATCGATGTAATTGTTTTCTTGTATTTAATCTTGGCCGGAAGTTCCTACTTCACTTTCGTCACATTTTATTTTCAATGTTCAACGAGTTATCATTTACACCGTTGTTTTTTGTTTTTAAATTCTTCATGAATATCTATACATGGAGTCTTTAATCTCATTCTCGCTATTTTAAGCTTGTTGCGTAATAAATATCTACCTAATTAATTAGATTAATTACGATACTAGAAAGAGTTGTTTTTTAACGTTTTTTGGATTTGTTAAATGTTAAAGTGTAGCTGTTTTTACTTGCAATTATTTTAATGAAAAGATCTTCACATTGTTTTGTTAGTTCGTCGTTCTGTAAAGTTTGTGTATATTAATTCTTAAATAATCATTTATACATTTAGTCATGATTTTTTTAATGATTTATAGTACGATTATATCCATCAATTCTTTTAGATGCCTTGATAAAGACTAGTCAACGCTAGTCGAAACGTCGTGGTGTTTTAATCCCTCATCAGTACTACTCCTACGAAGGATTTCTGTTTGAGAATATGTACAAATAAAATAATGATATAGGTGATCTATAAATAACTGTAACAATTTGGATACATAAAATTTATCACTACATATATTAACTACAAACCACATAAAAACGACATAAACTATGAAGTGAACCTTCGAACAGGATTAAATACAAGAATACAATTATTTCGAAGTATTTATAAACGTTTACCTAAACTGCAATTCTTCACCACTATTCTATGTTTAATTTAAATAATAACGATAGTCAGGTACTAAATTCTAAACATTAAAGTAGATATGCTTATTTAACTTGTAAAATCAAGGTGTCTCAGTTTTTGTTTTCTCAACTGTACATTTCTTAAAATTTAGATGAATTTTTTAATTGGTATTAAAGCATTCAGATGGTGGGTGACTCACTACTTATCTGGAAAATATGAATGTAAAATTTACATTCGCAGAGGAAAATAAAGCAGAGACGCGATATATTACATTATGAACAATCTAAATACTGTTACGTCACTAGAAGAAACAGATAATATACATTCTAATAGTTCTCAAAAAGTCACATACATTCAAGAAGTATTACTAATTTCTGGTGTTTAGATTATTACTGTAAGGTACAATCCAGATTTGTAACTTTTAGAAACTGTGCTAATAAATGGCGGACTAAAGACTGTTATTTTAGTACTTTTTTGATTTCCTACTACTCCTAA
Organism: Abscondita cerata; assembly: GCA_030710515.1. NCBI lineage: Eukaryota > Metazoa > Arthropoda > Insecta > Coleoptera > Lampyridae > Abscondita > Abscondita cerata. The sequence continues at coordinate 42,952 of JALBCR010002159.1, read as the reverse complement.
ATCATATACTTTTGAAAATTATGTATATAATATTTTTTAAAGTAGAAAAAAAAAAATATACGTTACCAATTTTTATGAGTTCAATAGTTACGGAGTTAAATAGTTTAAATTAATCATTTTTTGAAAAAGTTAAAATTTTAAGTTTTTCATGTTTCGAGTTCGGTATCGGCAAAATGAGCTTTGAAAATTATCCATAATAAAAGTCTTATCAGGAATGCAAAAAAACCAAAAGATAGAACTATGATTTTAGTGAAAGTTGTATAGAATACTACCAATATTAAATGTGTTTTTTTTTTACATAAAATCAATGTGCAAATTGCAAAAACCATGGACACCAAATATAGAGTACCAACAATAAACATTATCTAACTATATATTGCTAAATATGTATTTGGTTATTTAGTACGTAATATAGATAATGTAATCTGGGATGTCTAGCACGAAATCAATTCTTACAGCTCCTCCAGTAAATTCTCTGAGGAGTTTTGGGACTGACCTTGGATTGAGAGAACTAATTTTCTCCAGTTTGAGGAAACGTTTCCTAAAACAGTTTGACCTTCTGGAAAGCGTGGCTTTACATTGCGCAAGTAGATAGATTGGGGTCTCCTTCGACGCGCAGCAAAATCTGTATGTTGAGTTAGTTGTCACACCAATCTTGGCAAGATGTCCGGCAAGTCGGCAGTGTTCCATTATGAAGCCCGTGAGGATTCTTAAGTGGTTCCTGCTAACTGCTAAGTAATCCCTGTGCTCTATACCGTAAAGTCACCTACTAGAGTTTTGGAGTTCCTCAGCCCAAGTAAATTAACCCGGTTTTTTGAATTTTGCTTCCGTTTCTCAGTCCGGAGTACTTCACGTATTGTGTGCTTGCCAACACCATAGAAGGGTAACTTTATTGCATGCGCTCAGTTTATTCATTTCTTTTTGCAAGTTCTTACCATCTTTGAGCAGATGACACAACTGATCAGCGCTGAGATAGCCGAATAATAAATTATTCAACAAACATTAATGTCAAGAATAGAACAGTTGTTAATTTTAAATAGTATAAGCAGAAAGAAAACTTTGACTAAACGTTTACCATACATGCACGAGTCCAATTCTTATAAAAGTTACAGTATTAGTATCCCACATTCAACAGCTTTTAGTAGAAGTTTTGACTAAAATGCTTATGCACAGATCAAAATGGCTTCGTACAAGATCAACGCATTGATACCATTTTTCAGTTATAGGCGTGTTAATAATTTTTATAGCAAAGAGTACACAGCACCAGCGATGTCACTCTCTTTTTTCTTAAAATTTTAACAGTTTTAAAAATTAATATCATTGTAATCCTCTTTGTTTAATATGGCGAGTGTTTATGTTGCAAGTTTGTTGATAAAGAACAAGAAAAATTTTAGTATTTATAAGACTGTTCGGAAAACTTACCATTAGCATATATGTCGTAGAGTGGGTCGCGTGGATAATTCGTATATGTACGAGGTCAGACAATTAAGTAATGCGACCGATTTTCTTTCTCGGTCTGTGATAACACTGCGAACCTGTAACTCCGCCACCGTAATAGTAGATCTCTACTTTCTCGATTGAGACCTTGACGACCCTCGTACGATCATTTCTTCGCCAGCTGTTTAGTGTTTTGTAACAACGCGCGAGTAGTACATGTCACGAAAATAGAACAGAGAAATTTAGAGCAACGGTGCGCGATAAAATTTTGTGCGAAACTCGGCGAAATCGCGACAGAAACTTATAAAAAAGTGCTTAAAATGTATGGTAGTGATGCCCTGAGCCGTAGTCAGATGCCTCGGTGGCATGCCGATTTTAGAAAAGGCCGTGAGAGCGTCAAAGACGAGACGCGGAGCGAAAGGCCAATTCAAGTGCAAACCAACGCGAATGCGTGGCCTTGTTTGTCAAGACTGGCGACTAACATTTCGAATGTTGGCTGACGAGTTAAATATTAACCGGAAAACAGTTAGAAAGATTTTAACCGAAGATTTCGCGATGAAAAAGCTGTGCCCGAAGATGGTACCAAAGAACCTTTCTGATGAGCAAAAAGCCCACTAAATGAACATCGCTCAAGATTGTCTCGAGCAGGTTGAAAGTGATCCTACTCTTCTCAATAAAGTTATTACTGGTAATGAAAGTTTGTTCTTTTAATATGACTCCGAAACTAAACGACAAAGTCAACAGAAGCTGTTGCGCCAAGACCAAAGAAGGCAAGGATGAGCAAGCCCAAAGTAAAAACTATGTTGATTTGCTTCTTTGACAGCAAAGGGGTGGTTTACAAAAAGTTTGTACCACCTGGACAAACCGTAAATCAAGTGTAGAATACGCAATGTGCTCGAAAAATTACGAAAAAGGGTGCTCAGAGTGCGTCCAGAGATTTCGAAGACTTGGGTTCTGCATCACGACACTGCTCCCTGTCACAGTGCGTTCAGTATCTCTTAGTTTTTGGCGTCTAAAGGCATCGCAACGTTACTACAACCGCCCTATTCACCGGACATGTCACCCTGCGACTTTTTCCTATTCCACATTTTAAAAAAGTCGTCAAAAAAAGGTCGACATTTTGACTTCGTTGAAGATATTCAAGATCTGTGACAAGGGTACTCGGGGAGGTCCTACAAGAAGTGTTCCAGAATGGTTACGAAAACTGGAAAACTTGCTGGAATAAGTGTAGATGCGGGAGGGGACTACTTTGAAGGGAATCGCAGCGATGTACCTTAATTTTTAAATATACTCGATTTTTGAATTTTGTCGCATTACTTAATTGTCTGACTACGTATAGTCAGAGGCTTCCAAAACTGTATAGGGCACTTGTAAAACAATGCAATATAATTAAATGGATTTTCCTTCGTTAATGAAACAAAAACAATTTCAAATAGTGACAAATCATATACAACCAGGTTTTCACAATTAGAATTATAGTTTTAATTGGGATTAAGTAGTACGGCAATAGTTGATATTTTTAAAAATTCTTTTGCCGCTTTTAATTACACACTTGTCAAAATAGTGAGGATTAGAAAGCACCAACCTTATGCATACCCGAAGACGTTTCCTTATTAACTCAAACATAAATAACACGTTTATAATGAACCGAGAATCCCCGGTTTGCACACGTTAAACAATAGGCTTAACTATTTTCTTAAGAAAAATTACTTCGATTTTTATTAACATCCGAACATGCACAAAAGAGTTTAAACTACATTAACCGGTTTTACCGCACAATTAAAAAAAAAAACATAAACTAAAACTTAGCTGATTATACGTGACGGTTTCAATAATTACATCAAACATAATCGTGTACCATCCGGTTGTGTTAGGGTTGCAAGGGGACACAAAAAAAGAAGTATTGCTTTATATGACTGACAAATTGGTAGCCCCCGTTGTTGTCCTTCAGATGAATGTGTGTCAAGTAGTTACTAGTGGTTTTTTTTTCACCAGTTCGAAGATTTAGTTTCCATGTAAAACGGCCCAAAATTGTAGGATAACAGTCGAAAGGCTCATTTAGTTGAACAATTCAGGTGAGAAATTCTGGTGGAAAGTTATAGAAATTTAACAAAATGGCGGTCGACCGCATGTCGAATTTTCGATTTAAGGTAGCCACTTACGGCATATAAAAAACGTTGCTATATAAATGAGGCCTCAGTGTCGAATACAATATTTAAACGATAGACCTACATCTTAGAGATTAGTTAACTTTTACTTGGAGCTTACAATTAAAGACGTTCGTATTGTGCCATTAAATTTAAAAAGAACGTTTATGCCGGGTTGAACCACGCAGTTGCGATGAATTACTTTTGTTCGAAGCACGAAATGTAGTGTGGGTTGCCTACCGTAAGACGCGTCTAAACTTGTAATCCGTATAAAAGTGGAAAAGTACGATGTTACAGAAAAAAAACTGTCATGTAAAACTATAAACGCTCTCTGCGTCATCATCATCTTCTCCTGTAGAGGCACAGTGTGCCCATTCATGACACGAATTACAGACAATCCAACCTTCGTCTGATTGCGAGTAGACATTCCGCATTGGACTCTTTATTTTTGTATTCGTCGTCTTCTACTTGTCTTTGTAAAAAAGAGTTCTTTTCACACATTTTTTTTTTTTTATTTCTTGGAAGATTTTTCTTTTGGAGTAGTGTCTATTTCTATAAGTTCATTTTTGTATGGAGGACTAGTAAGAATGGTAGGTTTTTCACATTTTCTGGATTGACTGCTGTCGAAACCGGTAAAATATCTGTTGCCGATTTGAATGGGAATCTAAAACCTATTATTATTCCCGAAGGTTCTGAAATGGGTTTAGGTGGTACGTCAATAAAATCATGCTGATTCTGTTGTGTTTTGCCCTTATTTTTAGAGTCAACGTTTGATAGAAAATTGTCTTCTGCAGAAGGTGGCCCACCCTCAACGGTTTCTGGGATAAGTTCTTCCATTTGCTCAGTTAGTTCCTAGTTTTCTTCATTAATTTCCGTCGTTTCTGCAGCTAAGGAATCAACATCCGTAAAATCATTTCGGTCAACTGCCCAGATTCCTGGTTTGCAGAAACTATTAACTACGGTTGTTATGCATGCAGCCCGAAGAAGAGCATTTCCAAAAAATAGCACAAACTTGATAGTGGGTAACAACTCGTCCAGGGTTAGAGCGCAGCCACTTTTTTACTTCATCACTGTAGTAAGAGCTAGATGTTTTATAAAAGCCACGGTCAAGGGGATGTAAACGATGCGTAGAAAGGGGTGGAAAGCGAAGAAGAATTACACCATTGTTTCTAGCAAGATTTATCAGTTCTAAATTTTTGGTATAGCTTGCATGGCAGTCTCAAAGGAGAAGATTCCTTGGTGGCACGGGACCACTCTGAACACTCTGCTCAGAAACCTGGTAATCCATTATCTAATAATTATGAATAATGAACAGATGTAGAAGCCCGCATACATAATTTTACCGTTAACAGTTAACCTCTTTTGGCAAAAGACAACGAACCCACCTGCTTTTTTCCTTTGGTAGTTATTATTTTTGATAAGCTTTTTGCGACTGTTGTGATTCCTGTTTCATCAACGTTAAAAATCCAATTTAGAATGCTTTATATTTGTCAACAGTTTCTTCTAATAAGTATAAGAATTTGTCGACACCAACCTTATTGAAGCCTGTTCTCTGGCTGCAGATGTCGCTTCTGGTTTCTAAGGTGACAAATTAAGATGTCTGTGTAGGAAACTTGTCAACCAATTTTCCCTTTTATTTGATGTGTACTATTAAATCTATCGCTCAATTAATTTTGTTTAACCAACTGGAAGGCTAAATCACAAAGATATTTATTGCTTATGTCCAAATAGGCTCATTTCTATATCTTGGACATGGTCTACTAGTGCCAGTTCCTGCTCTTCAATGAAAACTGGCTTGAAAAAAAACGACCAAGGACCATATGCAAATTTTATTTGAACTAATCGTTTTGTATTTCCAGTGTACACACACAAGGACTAATTATTTTCACTTTTACAGGGTGTTTTACTTTCATGGACCACCCGTCAATTTTGACATTTTAAACGGTTTGAAAGTTGACATCGGTTATACAGATATGAGAAAAAAAATATAAAATTTTGTAATCGAGAATCATAAATAACTTGATAAAATGAAATTGAACACACTTTATATTTTTCCCCAAATCAATAAATAATTAAGTTCTCTACTTTGCTACGGATGTCTGTCTACCAAAACTCAACCGTTAGCCGTAAAACACGATTTTTCAATAAAAAATACACGTTTATTAGAACATATTTATTGGCAAATGGAAATTAGAAAATAGATTATCAAAATAAGAACAACATTGCTGGACAGACTATTCTAAACAGCCCAAACGAATATCTGAATAAACTGAAAATGTCAAATATAAAAAGAATCTTTAATAAAAGTGTCAGCATTCAAAATTGTTATTGACAGATTTTAATATGGTGTTGTACACGATGAGGATGGAATTTATTTCTTCGTAACACCTTATTTACAGAAGTCTTCAAAGTTCCAACGTTGTCTTCTATTTGTCACGGTTCTCAACGCTGATAACAATAACGATGTCAAGTTACACATCCTCTTCAGTACAAACACGTTTTTTTTAAATTTTTTTCGTAGTTGGCAATTGTAGTTTTTTTGGACCTCAACTCGAGGATATAGTTGACGTTCTGGTTTATCTGCTTTATAATTATTAACTTCCATTTGATTTTCCGGTAGAATACACTATACTATCTAATACTGCTGTCGAAAACTCACTAACAATTCAAATATACAATAAGATTATGATACATTGGACAATTACTAACACAGCCGTGACAACAATAAAATTTTGACCTTTGTTTCATAGCCTACTTAATTTTTAGATAATAATTTTTGATAAAAATAAGTGTCACGCATAACAGTAGATTTTTGATAGACAAACATGTGTAGCAAAGTTGTAGAAAATTTTATTTTATTTTATATTGATCTGGTAAAAATATACAGGGTGTTCTATTTGATTTTAATATGTTATTCATCATTTTGATTATAAAATTTTAGTTTTTCTCATACCCTATATAACCAAATCATGGACAGTTGGGTCGTTACCGATTAGGAAGGACTTTCACCTAGATATTCTTAAGTGAAAAACAATGACAAGAAAAATAAAATTAAATTGTAAACTAAAAATCGACAATTGAGAAACTTTCGGTTGAAACAATACGATTCCGCAAATCGCTTGTGCGGACTTATAATCTCAATTTCAAAAAAAATTTTAAGATTGCCAATAAACTAGTAAGTACGATCGAGTTTTTACTGACATCAAGTTTCAAAAGAGGTGTGTAGAATTATTATTTTCTCATTTATTTACGTTGTAGTTTATAATTTGTTTCAAATAAGTTAAATAAAAATTTGTCTGATACGTCTTACTTCATTAATGTTTGTCGTTCGTCATTTATTTGTAAATTTATCTTAATAGCTTAGTTATAACAATCCCTGCGATTAATCGATTACGTTTTAATAATGTTTACGCAAAAAATAATTGACCGGTTATGTTATTAGATTGGGGAATTGGGCCTGAAATTTAATAGAGATCGACTTCTTGATTTTTGTCTTTAATTTCGACTATATTCGGAAGTGTTTCAGTTTTTCAAATTTTTCGTAGTACTTTAAGTTAACTCAAGATTTGGTTTAATTTTACCATTTAGATTATACTTTTACGCTTTTTAGCCAGATAAGCGCGAGACGATTACTTTAAAAACACACTCCTTAACGACTAAGATTTTTTTTAGTTTTGTTGTGAATTAATAGTTGCGTTATTTTATTTTTAAGTGTACATTTTTTAGATTTTGTTTTAACGCTAGCGCATCTTAAAAATTCAAATTGCAAGTTGACGGTTTAATTTAGTTTTCCACTCCTACACAGAACTTGGTAGAAGTTTATTCAAAATCTTTTTGTTAGTTGTTTTTGTTGCAAATGTTTAAATTAAGATAAGTAAGAAGTGTGTCTTACGGCATCTCGTGTAATAGGGACACGTATAAATAGTACAAACTAAGTAATGCCAACTGAAACGACAATGAATGTTTTAATGCTTTATCTAAGCGACAGCTTCGAATGCATAACACTCGTGCCGACAAAGCCAATATTTTCTGTAAAGTAGCATACTTAGTTTTAATTAAGTTCATTGTTGGGTAGCATTTTTATTGTTTGTTGTTAACAGTTATGGATTGGTTAGTATAGGGATAAAAAATTAAGAATGAGCAAAAGCGCATCTGAATTTTGTAAAAGTTGGTATGTAAGTAAAGTTTGTAAATACAAATGCAATCGTGATGAGTATTCTGTACAGTTTTAGTTTCTCAATATCAGTATTCGATTCATATTAATTCGGTACGTTCGAAGTTTAAATGGATTTGTAAAGTGCTTCAAAAACACACAATCAAATGGACGATCATTTTGTGAATGTGCATTTTGCGACCAAACGATCAAACAATTTTGTGCAGGTGTTATTAAATTTAAGTGAGTTTTGGAATTAGTTTGAAACTCGACAATTGAGAAACTTTTGATTGGAATAACACCATTTACCAAAACGCTATTCTATTGCGTCAAAAACTTTATAGTACATTTTCGTAAATTTCCGAAGCCACATTCGGATTTAGTTTGAGTAGTGAAAACATGTTAACAAAAAATTATTGAAAATTATAAGGGTTCTTAATAATCCTGGGCGATGGAAGACGAAGAAGTAATTTAGTTTGAATTTACCGAGTAAGTTAAATGGAATGATGTGTAATACGCCTCATTGAATTAAATTATGTTGAAGATTCAAAATGCATATACACAAAATAAATAAGTTTAATGGTATTTGTAAATTATAGTCTTTGTGTCTGAATTGTGGTAGTTTAGGTAATTAGTGTGTGCCGTTTTGTGACTAGATTTTTATTTTCGTTTTGGAAATTTCAATAGAAGCGTTCAACAAAAAGTAATATTGTAAAGATACTAAAATCGTATGTTTACTGTGCGATGAAACGTCGGTAACATTGACAGTTAATTTAAAAATTAAGTATTAAACAAATTAATGAGTGAGGCTTAGATTAACCTAAAAGTAATTTAAAAGAAATGTAACATTTAAAGTTACCCCTATTTTGCGGTGTGTTCCTTTTTGTACGTACACAATACTGTAGCCCAATACTAAATTAAACTTTTATTTTCATTGTGTCACTGAGTATAATGTATGTTGACAAGTTGTTTTATTATTGCTTTGACCATCCAAATTGGAAAAGCATCCGAGTCTTGCCCTACCTTTTCATGTAAATTGTAATCAATAGACGACTTCAAAGTCACGTTTGTATCGTCATTGCTATATAACGTGCGGATAATTACATTATATATTAAACTTACTAATTAAAAGGGTTTTGTTTGATAATACGTATGTCTGTCTGAACCTTTTAATTAAATTTACGTACAGAAATACGAAAAATGGGCAATAAATTGGTAGTAAAATAATTTCATTTTGAAGTAGGTTATACCTTCACTAAAAGTAAAAGAGAAAAATATATATAAAAGAAATAAAAAAGTTATGTTTGTAACAAGACTTATGACTCAGAAATATGAGAACGGTTACAACTACAAGTGGAGCTTTTTTTCATGTTCTCATTTATTGGAGGACAAAGTTTTGTCGCATTGAAACAAATTTTGTAAAATAAATCTAGTTAGAAAATGTTTATGTGTAATTCTAGTTTTTATAAAAGTTTTGGTATATTTGTTATATGCGCAGATAAAGTATTTAGTTATTATTTTATTACTCCTTCATTTATCTGCGGGTTTTATGCACAATCAATAGTAGTGACCTACAAAATAGGTCGACGAAGACAATTGTCATCAAAACGTTGACAAATACAATAAAAATTATGTAATCGGTAGAAAGCAACGATAATACTTAAAAAGTTTAAAGAACGTTAGTGCTTCTGTAGTGCACCTAAAAATATTTAGATAGACGCCTCAGATATCACTATACTAACACTATCAGAATGTTACCAGACCTTCACTTACAAGTAAATGTGCAGACAACATCCAAGACATTTAAAAATTACTAAAGCAATAACTGTGCTTTTAATTTGTGTATAATACGTTTTTAATAAAATATTTTAAATAGTTGCTATTTAACACTTTTATTACCCGATCGGAAAAGTAAAAATTAATTGAACGCAGCCGATTACTAACTTGTCAAATATCAGATTTACTGACGTTTAAAGAAATTAATATATTATTTTATATGGAGGGAAAGTGATTCATTTCCTGGAGCTGCCTATGTTTAGAAACCAAACGAAGTAAAGTTGACAATACAGGACAAACAATGAAAATAACTGTTTCTATAAGTAAAATACTCTATTTTTTCTTCAAATGTCGGTAAGTTACAACAAAAACATCTAATTTTCAATTTTATATACAGTCCGCGAATTGGGGTACCCAACGTTAAGTCTGAATACTAACTTTAAAATAAAAATTCAAAATTTTAAAAATAAAATAATATGAAAATAATATTAAGTTAGCGAAAAAGAATGTCGAGTAGTGGAATATATTTTCAAAATTTGTATTTAGAATTTACTTTAGTTTATAAAAAACTTTGTTTTATAAAATTTTTGTAAAAATAATTAATAATGGTACTTATCCCTTAAAGAATTTTTATATTTTCCTAATTTATTAACACCCTATACATGTGATTAAAAAGTTTTTTATCGTGAATTCATTTTCTCAAACAGCAGAACTTTTTATAAATAATAACTTTTTGACTTAAAATGAATCCGCGGACGCTCTATACATATTTTAAATTTTTATACATTTAGAGCAGCGTAGATATAAGTACACTCATGAAATTTAAAACTTGGACACCACAATTTCTCTAAACAAAAGTTTGCACATTGTGAAGCGGGCTTAAGGGTACCATTTACAATTCTAACAGCAGGTAGTCTCAGCAGGGGTTATCTTATAGAAGGACTGTAGAATGAATCATTACACTAAGCACGTTTTAGAAAATAGGTAATTTACGTTGCTTACTTAATTTTTTCTTTAAAGAATATATTTGAAGGTATCGCTAATTAAACACCATAGCTCGATTAATTATCGAATCAAAATTTTGTTTAGGAAATGTTTACAAAATAAAATTAGAAATAATTTTGATTTAAAAACGTCTACAAGCAATAACTTTTAAATTAAATCAAAAACTAAACATGGTTATTTGGGTTGACTGATTATTACTTATTTTTAAATAAATCTAACCTACTAATTATTGTAAGTTATTAAAAAAATCATTAAACTCTCTATTCATAATATTTAGTCCTTACAAAATGTATATTTTATGACGTTTCATTTTTTCTGTAGTTAATATAAAAGTGAAAATAAAAACTAAGGCAATTCTTATTGTCAACGTATATATTTAGTTTTTGACAAGAATTTATTACATAATTATAATTAAGATACCAAGTTATAGTTTAAAATTAAATGAAAACGTTTTTTTTTTAAATAAAGGTATTACTATATAAATAAATATAAGAAATCAATAATGGGTGTGACCTCCATTATTATTGATACATTCTTGGAGGCGTCTGCTCATTGACGCTATCAAGGTATCAATATAATTAATATTAATCGTTTCCCATGCGGTATCAATGGCTGCAATTAGTGCATTACGGTTTACTGGTATAAAATTTGGCCCTTGTTGTCTTCGGATAACAGCAAGTATTCGAGCCCAAACATTTTCGATAATGTTAAAATCTGGGCTTTTTGCTGGCCAGGGTAACAGCTCCAAGTTATTTGCTTGTATCCAGTTGCGCACAACCTGCGAAGTATAGGGTCATCATATCCCGATAGTTAATTATCGAATGTTCTAAGAAAATATGTGTAATTAGAAAATGGAACCTACCAACGTAACGTTAAGTCGTTAATTATAGTTACATAACTCTCCTTTCATAAGATATAGTTCATATTAATATGCTTATTGTAAAGCTTCGTACACACCTGAACAACAAACCGAGGAACAAACAGAACAACGAACCGAACGGCAACCGGAACATTAATTTGCATTAAAATGCGCGCGAATGCGTTTGCAGGTTTGAACAAATCTAAACAAAACGGCGAACAAACTTATGCGGGAGAATTAAATTATTTATTTTTTGTCCTCCCTTTTGTGGGTTTGTTGTGTTTTAGGTAATATTATGGAGTTGACAGAAGAAAAATGTTTTAAATTAATCAGTGTTTAAGAATGCAAGAAAAAAATGATGTCCCTATTAGCATCATTTGGGCGGGAAATTTCCAAAATAAAAAAAGCGAAGTAAATTATAATTTTTTACTCTTCTTTGTGCGTAAAATTTGGTTGGCACTATCTTCTTGTTTTCCGCAATTTTCTTCTCAATAATAAATATATATGAACTGAAAACTACTGAAAATAATTATGGAACAGCACAAACGTTCCGTTTGTTGTTCGGATTGTGGAAATCATAAAAGATCGTTTGTCGTTCTGTTTGACTTTCGGTTCGTTGTTATGTTTGTTGCTCGGTTTGTTGTTCAGGTGTGTACGAAGCTTTACAACTTAAGCAACAATTTTTGGCGAATAAAGATTAGTTTGTGATGTAATATTAGAAACACAAATTTATATCATATCAAATTTATGACAACTTAAAACCAAGAACGTGTATGTTATTGCTAAGAAATTATTAAGGAAAAGCGCAATTGCAGTGTAAATATTTATAATTAGATATTTTTGAAAGTTTATAAGTCCTCTATTGTAATCTTAATATTTAAAAGAAAATCCTGTCCATTAGCATTATAAGGAAATGGCTTTTACTTTATGAATAAGTTTCAATAACAATAGAATATCCTTGCTTGTTTAATTTACTTCCTTTGAGTCATATTGCTCTAAGGGTTGTTACATTGGTCATTAGAAGTATGTAATAAATAAACAATTACCTACTGTTTGAGAAGGGGTAGTGTGAACCAATAAATAAAGTAAGAAATGTAAATTCCATTTTAGTTTAAAATTTCAAGTGTTGTGAAAATGCCACCTCATCTCGGTGCTGATTTGAAAGCGCGGATTGTTTCGGAATTAGCGGCGGATCGTAGCGTGCGTGAAATTTCACGTATGTTAGATATACCAAAAGCACCGTAGGGCATTACCGAGTAAAATGGAATCTTGAACACACTTTGGAAAGAGCCATCGGAAGTGGTAGACCTAAAGTATCTACACGTGCTCAAGATCTCGAGTTGTTTCATTACGTAACAGAACAACCATTTGCTACATACTCCAGGGCTATAGCAGATACACATTTTCCCGGATGCCGTATAACTGCACAAAAAGATTAAAGGAGATGGGAATAAAGAAGTATAATGCTGCTGCGAAAGAAGTTCTCAGTGACGAAAATATGAGACGTCGTCTAGAATTTGCAAGGCGATATGTGAACGAACCTTTGGAATTTTGGAATCGAGTGATTTTAGCGACGAAAAAACGTTCAATAGCCGCAACGATGGACCACTAAAAGTTTTTAGAATGGAAGGAACTCGTTACGAAAATAATCACATATGTCCTAAAAACGAAGTGGTTATTTTTCTGTGAATGTGGGGGTTGGGTTAGCGCGCGGGGTCCAGGAGTTTGTTGGGCTATCGATGGACGTCTTGATTCTGCTGCGTATTTAGATATTTTGGAAACTATTATGAAACCTTCAGTCGAAGTGTTTTATCCAGACGAAGATTATATTTTCCAACAAGTAAGTATTCTTATTTCACTATACTTTTTCCATAGTTCGGGATCTGTTGAATTAACATTTTCATAATGTATTTTTGTTGTTAAAGGACAACGCCCCTATTCATACTTCGCGGGTTGTGCGCAATTGGATACGAGAAAATAACTTGGAGCTGTTACCCTGGCCAGCAAAAGCCCAGATTTTAACATTATCGAAAATGTTTGGGCTCGAATACTTGCTGTTATCCGAAGACAACAAGGGCCAAATTTTATACCAGTAAACCGTAATGCACTAATTGCAGCCATTGATACCGCATGGGAAACGATTAATATTAATTATATTGATACCTTGATAGCGTCAATGAGCAGACGCCTCCAAGAATGTATCAATAATAATGGAGGTCACACCCATTATTGATTTCTTATATTTATTTATATAGTAATACCTTTATTTAAAAAAAACGTTTTCATTTAATTTTAAACTATAACTTGGTATCTTAATTATAATTATGTAATAAATTCTTGTCAAAAACTAAATATATACGTTGACAATAAGAATTGCCTTAGTTTTTATTTTCACTTTTTATATTAACTACAGAAAAAATGAAACGTCATAAAATATACATTTTGTAAGGACTAAATATTATGAATAGAGAGTTTAATGATTTTTTTAATAACTTACAATAATTAGTAGGTTAGATTTATTTAAAGTAATAATCAGTCAACCCAAATAACCATGTTTAGTTTTTGATTTAATTTAAAAGTTATTGCTTGTAGACGTTTTTAAATCAAAATTATTTCTAATTTTATTTTGTAAACATTTCCTAAACAAAATTTTGATTCGATAATTAATCGAGCTATGGTGTTTAATTAGCGATACCTTCAAATATATTCTTTAAAGAAAAAATTAAGTAAGCAACGTAAATTACCTATTTTCTAAAACGTGCTTAGTGTAATGATTCATTCTACAGTCCTTCTATAAGATAACCCCTGCTGAGACTACCTGCTGTTAGAATTGTAAATGATACCCTTAAGCCCGCTTCACAATGTGCAAACTTTTGTTTACAGAAATTGTGGTGTCCAAGTTTTAAATTTCATGAGTGTACAGTAAAGTAGTTGTTAGGAAAACACTAACATTTGTTTAAGATCACGTTGATGCTTATATGCTGTAACGGTTGTTGTTTACAAAATACAAAAATATTACGAGAATGTAATAGAAATAGAGAAACTGTTGCATATAGTTACGTGCGTTAGCAGAAGTTTTGCTTACAATAAATAAGGCTCGCAATTAATGTGTTGAATTTTAGGTAAGCTTTAGTTACGCTCGAGTTAAAATTATCATTCCAATTGAGGATTGGCTGCGATTAAGGCTCTGCGTACACATATCACTTACACACGGCGATTTAGACTAAACCTAAACTAGAATAAAAGGGTAAGCACCTCCCGCAAACCCAAAGGGCCTTTTGTGTTCACGACAACCGCTCTAAATAAAGCGCTCTAGCCCGTATTGAGCTGATTAAAAACAAACCTCCGGTTGAAGAGCTTGAGCTTTATACGCATTATTATTATGAATAAGTGGCTTAAATACTAAAACTTAGCTGTATTCGGTAGAATGTAGTTCCGAGAATAAAGGTTTTCTGCCACCGACGGTATCGACAGTTCGGGGAACTTAGATAGTTCCAGGGATTCTTCTTAGAGGAGGTGTGCGGAGAAGAACAAAAAACGATTAACTCTCTCGCTAGAAGTATATAGCATAACCAACCCCTGTAGACCTAGTATTCACCGGTAGACTGCAGCTTAATTAATGCGAAACCGTGGTGTTGTCTTTCATTGATAGGCAAGGTTTTTAATCAGGCACTCCAGCACCCTCAAGAGTTATCCAATCCAATACACAACGAGAACATAAGGTCAAACGCAAGGTGGATGAATTTAGCCGGTTTAAACTTAAACACCAATTTGAATTGGAAGTCGTAAAACCCGCATTAAATAATTTTTTTTTATTTTGCCATTTCTATAGCTTTGTTTCCGTATTGTACACAATACGGAAATAGAAGCTCTTTCCGTACTGTTTTAGGATTTTGTAAATTTTGACGTAAAAAAATTAAGTGAGGTTTTGTTTGGTTAGTTCTTATTAAGTAGATTTTAATATTCAAAGAAAGTTTAATGTTAATTTAATAGTAACAAATCGACATTAATCTACAATTGTAATAAATCTTGAATTTGTTCAGTGATTTTTAAGACATTTTTGTATTGTATGCAATATTCCAATGATAACGTTTAATAACATGTTAAGGGTGTTCAGGTCATTTATTTTACAAACTATTCTCTTACGTAGTTCTTCAATATTATTTACTCTTTGTTCAAAAGTTAGATTATTTAAGTAAGACTGTAAGAAAAAATCAAAACTATAAAAAGTAAACATTCCGACTTCTGAAAAGATCTTTTGGAGGTGAAGCCGAACCACTTTAACAAAATGTTTTTATAAACTCTACATGCACGTGTTTGTGAAATTATAGAACGGTAAATGTAAAACCAAACTTCATCGATGAGGAGTCTTAAGCAAATATGTCTCTGATAAAAGTGTTGCAAAGCCATTGACGGTATTGAATATGTGCAGGATAATTGTCTCAATAAGTTGGTAAACTGCTTGCACACAGTAAGGATATAAATATCTTTCTTCGGTATGATGCGACAAGTCATTATATAAAGTTCAACTTTCAAACGCTGTAGGTGGACCATTATATTGATTAAGCACCAATCCGTTCCCACAAAAAAATTTAGTTGTTGTTTACTGTGATGAAAACTATTTTATTTCGACAAAACAATCGAAATTGAGTAATTTAATTCTCCATCAACTTGGTGAGCTTATATTAAAATACTGTTGGCAATAAAAGACGAAGCTCTCACAAAAAAGTAGAAAGGATGAAGTTAGGTTATAAATTTGTGGTTGTGGTGCGTCCACAATAGCATTTCTTCTCTAGAATTATTAGACTATATAATTTTATTAAAATTACAAAGTACGGTCGATAGAAAAGTTTTGTAACTAACTCGTGAATTAAACGACGCTTAAAAATCTCAACACATTATTTAGAAGATAGCAAACTTTCAACAGCATTTGTTGCTAACTTTATTAGGATATCAACTACTCGGCCAACATACGTAGCTTTAAACCAAAAAAAAAATACTAGATCAAATATTAACATTTATTTCTTGAAGTAATTTTTGCGAAATAGAAAAATAGTATGAAAAACACGTGTCACAACTAAAAGTGTTGTGACACTTGTTTTTCATACTATTTTTTCTATTTCGCAAAAATTTACTTCAAGAAATATGCTAAAAACACCCGTGTGTATCAAACGAAAAGGAAGATGCCCGCTGCACGTCTAGAAAATTCAGTCAAATTTAATTTTCCACCAATAGAAAAATTAGCAACATTCGCGCCAAATACGACTTTCGTCGCAACATACTACTTGCGACACACGTTTTAAGACGGCTCACGACATACATCCTAAATTTGGAAAATAAAACCGTAACAGTGTTTGTATCTTGCTATGTATCACTTTACTTAACGCCGGCGAAAAACTGAAAAATAAAAACTCCGACGGAGATAAAGTCGAACTTCGCAACCGACTACTAAGTTGAAAAATATCAGGTTTACTGACGTTTGAAAAAAATAGTTTATTGTTCTATTAGGAGTCAAAGTCATACTTCTTATGACAAGTTTGTAAGTTGAGTCATAAAAATGGATTTTAGTGCCGAGACACATATTAATGTTTTTAAGAAAACGAAAATTTGAACAAAATTAAAGATTTCGTCGTTTTCTAAGGAGTGTTTGCACCGCGCTTGCGCAATTGTAAATTTAGTGACGACTTCGAAAAGAAGTACTTTCAATACTTGTTACTGTAACGCCCATGTTTAAAATTTGTAAGTCATCGCTCGAATCCATGGAAAAATATTGTAGTACGCTTATGTTTAAGACATCTGCAAACGTACGGCGGAGGTTCACTCAACCTTGATTGCTTTCTTTTGTGTTGAAGTAGCTGAAGTCATTAAAACACGTCATCGTGTTTTTGGCTGAAAAACAAAAAATCTTACCAGAATGAAAGAATCATAAGAAAATTTTGAAAATCATAGTAGTAGTATTAAAGAGGAATCTACAAAGCGTTTCGGACGATTACAATAAGCTGCTTCACCGAGTCTAGAAAGATTTATTGGGTTAAATTAGCATTTTTTTTTGTTCTTCTTTTTTTCTTGCTTAATCAACTTTAACACCACTTTTTCAATTTTGCATGTGGATGAACGTCTTCTTTCTACATTTATAACCGCTTGGCAAATTTTACACATACAGCTAAACTTATGATCTTCTGCGCAGCAACCACACTGAAGAGGTGGTGCACAAACCCAACCAACCAACCATATTGGGACATTTTTTATGTGCCACTCCTGACTCATCTGTAAATTTTACTTGTCAACCTGATGACTCCGATATACATCCAGGTCCTTCCAAGTTCCATGTTATTGTAAATTTTGCACAAACTTTGTCGCTGCAGCAACTTTGACACCCGACAAACCGTTCAATCTATCAATTTCAGCTAACGCTTGCGAAAGTTCCTTCTGTCTCTGTTTATTTTTTAAAATGTCTCCGTTTAATTTAAATTTGTAATTTTTCGACTCCAACAAGATCTTTCTGTTCAAGAAATCTATTTTCTTCTCGTTGTTTTTTAATTTCTCCTGTAAATTCTTTAACCATTGGAAATATAATCACTTCGTTGAAATCGTTCTTTGAGATTTGTGATTCACATATTAACCATCGTTTCGTATCATATTGTTGAGTGATAAAGGCAAAGCCCAAGTTCGACATTGTTCACATCGTATAGGTATAAAATCTTTGATTGCTTTCTTTAAATTACATCACAATAATCATTTGAGCAATTCTAAGTTCATATCCACGTTGCAACAGGTCTAAGATTGCAATTGCATTTTGTTGATAAATTCGGGCACATAGCATTTTGTGGTTAGAACTAATTGTAGAAAAATCGAAAAAACCGCTAAAACTTACTTTTATCGCGGTTTTGTGTCCTGGGAGTGACTTTTTGAGTGTTTTGTGGTGCTTAGCTTGCAGATGGGGACCCAAACAAAAACCAACAGTATGGCTCTTTGATATATATTCGGTCAAAAACTGTACTTACACTGGTCATTTTTGTCGATTTTTGTCCCAAATAAGGCTATTTTGACAAATGTAAAAAAAATTGGCAATACTCGAAAAGTTGCCGCATATCGGCGGAAACGCATGAATTGGTAGCTGAAGATCGTGCTTTTTTCAAAAAAATATTGAATTTTAGGTGCACAGATTAAAAAAAACGGTTTTCGGCTATAGAAAATAAGATGAGCATTTTTATCGAAAAATCTTAGTATAAGAGCTAAAAATCCTTCTTGAGCAGACTGTGGCGGCTTTTCTTTTGTCTATATGGTACCAGTATGACATCTGAAACCAATTGTGATTAGCTGGACAATTCACTGGTCTAAAGCGTGAAATGATCTGTTCACCGAATAGTTCTCGCGGTAAAGCCATGGTTTCACGGGCTGTATGAACTTAATTTCGTCGAGATCACGGGTTTTAATTTTAGGTATCAAATAGTCTGTTATCATAGCGTAATAACGATCATGTGGACCGATTTTTTTACAGACTGTAGGCGCTGTACCGGGCTAAGTCTTTCCAAATGTCAAACACCACTGAGGAAGAATGCCACTTCAGTTAACCTAACACATGCGTAATCTGCAATTAAATCCTCATCATAAAAGGTACCTCTAAAGGAATCACCCGATAGTTAAGTACAAAAAACTGCAAAATTTTTGTCCGCAACTACGACTCATTTCGATGTCGTCTCTGATTTTATTCTTGACAGACTCTATACTTATTCAAATGCTTAGAACCAGTTGTACAATATTTGTTTAAAATTGCAATAATCTGTATGGTAAAGATCTATCGTGTAATTCTACCGATACACGTGATGCCGGAGTGTTTGCATCAGTTTCAAACTATCTGTCATTTCCAACACTCTTGGTTTAGAAAAAGCTGTCTGAATTACAATGCTTTGACTGTAGAAGACGCTTGGTGGAAACTCAAGTATAGTGTCTGGATGACGTGAACTGAGTATTCGAGAAGTTCAAGGGGGCCTTATATGTCGTCATGAAACGGCTGTGCTGTTATACTCTATGTTCTTATTTACCTTCTATAATGTTTACACACTTAATTAATATTATTACATTTAAATACTAAAGTCGGCAAGGGTTGGAATGTTTAGGTTCTAATGGTTTTCCTAAATCTTGAAGCAAATGCTTTGCCAAGACGAATCAATCTACAATTACACACGGTTTTGTCACTACACTATACTGGTTTATATTAATCTTCTGAGGGACCATACATAACACTTACAGCACAATACAATAATCAAAATGTATGATACAAATAAATAAATCAAAGGAGGCTAAAGCCGACTATTCACCAAAAGAGTGAGCAAGAGCAAACGTAATCCAGCAAACATTTTCTGAAAAAAATTACATGGTGTGTACCTGCTTTCGAGTGAGCAAATGTTTGCTCGCTCGCATTCACTGATAATTCAGCAGTTGTCGGTATTCAAAGAAAAGACATGCGGTTGCTCCATAGATACTCACGGTTCAACTGAGATAAAAAACGAATTCGTGTCGGCGTGGGCAGAAGTTGAGCATTTACTCTACTCTGAAGAAGAGTAAACATCAACGAACACAAATAAATGTTTGGTGTTGTTCGATCTGTGAGGCTGTCATATGGAACGTCATTATGGGCGAACTCTTAGACAAGCTGAAAAATGTTGGTTGTAATACGATCACCTACGCAGACCTCGTTCTAGTTCTTGCCGAATGCAGTACGCGAGAGATGGCACGCAACGGCAGAGGATGACTCTACATAATGACCTTCATTGGTATGTGCTTGTGTGTTCAGAAATTCTGTTTTATTTTTTTTATGGATCGGGAGAGTTTTGATGACTATGTTTGGAAACCAAAATTGTGATTCTAGGGAACAACATGATTTTCTAATTTCATAATAATCTCACGAAATAAAATTAGTACAACGATTGAGAGAGATGGTAGTAGTGAATGTCTTGAAGGTTAAGACTTGTTCAATAGCGTTAAAGAAAAAACTTGTCGCAAACCGTCAACCATACGTGCGAGTCGGTGAAAACACAGTCGGACCTAAGACAAACGTCAAATATTTGGGACTCACAGTAAAGTTTAATCATGGCCGGGGCTATGTTCTCTTACAATGCCTGATAGCGGCTAAAGGACTCAAATGAATAAACTCTTGCTCAGACACCGATGTGTACGATCATGCGACTCTTCAGAAATCAATGCAAGTAATAAAGTGGAGGTGGAGGAAACAAACCTGCTGGGTTAATAAGTCCTAGAGCCACTCTAACAAAACCTTGGCAAATTTTGAGCATTAACTTAGGTTGATCACTGAGTATGTTTTTTCTATGCATTCTAATTTTAGGGCTACAATCATACAGAACTCTTGGTTAACTTAGGTTAATGTTGTAAATAAACTATGCACTTCAGTCATCTTGTCGACAGATGGATAAGCAGTTACAAAAGTCAATTTTTCATTTATGTTTTGTCTTTTTAAGACTTTTTAGGATTAGTGAGAGTAAGATCACTATCAACCCAAAGGAAGGCAAATCGTGCTATCGTAACACTTACGAAAAGGAAGGGAACTACTTTGTGTTAAGTTTTAACACGTACCTTGTTAATAAGTATTTGTTACCGTTTAGTTTTGGAAGGTTGGTTAGTGGTTGTATTCTTCGAGTACCATTTTTAAGATGTTAATTTTTTTATTTGTTACCGTTTTCTAACGGAATAATTTTGGATTTACTTAACTTCTAATCATGTTACACTAGTATGGATTTTAACCCTCAAAGCCAATTGTTAAATTTAATCGTGTTGCCATTAGGTTTAACTTCTTAGGTTTTTATTTTTGCTCATGAGATTGTTTGGGTCTCGTTAGGGTTAGGCGGTTAGTTTTTGTGGTCTGTAGGCTTAAGTTTTTGATGGTACTGGTTATTCTTTTAAGTTGCTTTAGGATTACTTATAAGCACTTCCGGGATTTTTTGAGAGAATTAGTTGCTTTTAAACAATGTAAACGATTTTGACGAGCTATAATCCAGGATCGGTTATACCGACTGTTACCTTGTGGGAATTACACAATGCATAAATCGTGTATAGTTTCTACAAGAAAATACGTGCACTAAATTCATTTAATGTAATAAGAAGTATTCATAAAAAATAAAACAAAAGTTACAACGTAACAGAGTAATCATTACGGTAGTAGTAGTTGGTCGGTCTTGAGTAAGTTGAGCAAAACCAAAATTAATGTGGGGGAATTAGGTCCTTTTCCGGTATTGTTTCTTTTGGTGAATAAGAATCGGATAGTGCCCTAGTCTACGAAAAGCATTACAAATAGTGAGCATGTTACTTTTTGGTTACGTCTATTAAGCTAGCAGCACCAACTGAGCAGAATTAATTCAAACCTATTATAAATAATCCTAAAGCAACTTAATAGAATTTGCAACTTTAAAGCCGTCATTGCAAAACAACACAAAGACGAATTTGTAAGAGATGTTTTCATCCGTGATTTATCTTACTCTCACTCAGACAATGACTCCTAGAAAATTCTCTGATGACACTAACTGATGCTCACAATAAAACAAGGTCGCTGAAGTTTACTCAGTTCACTCCTCTGCAACCAACACAATTTAATGATGACTTTTTAGAAGAACTTACTCTAGCAGCCAGTTCCAGTAAGTGTTATCTTTATGAGTATAATTCTCATCCTCGAGAAAACTGTCCTGCTCGCAATGCTACTTATACAAAATGTCGAAAGCGTGGTCAATATTGGAAAGTTTGTAAAGCAAATAAAAGTAATAGGAGTAGTAATTTTAACACGAAGAAATGTTGATCTTCTGCTCTGATTGCTACCAGCTGCGGTAAAACCGTTTCGTCAAGTCACAAGAAAATTATTATACCTATAAAAGTCAATAGGATAGAATTACGTGCTTCAATGGATACTTGACAGTATCATCTGCAATTACTTAGCAAAAAGGATTAAGTTAACGATTATTCCTTCGTTAGAAAAATCACTATGGCATCGACGTCGCATCGTTTATGCACATCCAGCCAGTGTCATGCTGATCTTTGTATATTAGGACATACCTACACGAACGTACGACTTTGTGTTTTCCCAATCCTTTGCGCTTGTGTAATAACATGATATTATGAAACAACACTCCAGTGTTCAAGTAGACTTTGGTGGAGCAAAATCACCCTTAAATATATGTAGTTTAGCAGTAGCAAACGTTGAACCAGTAACACTTTTCGAAAATTTGTTATCTGAATGTAGATCGATCGCTGTGAAATCTCGAAGACAAACTTCTAGTGTCGATGTTTTCATTCAAACTGAAATTCAACAATTTCTCGAAGAGAATGTGATTGAACTAAATCAATCACCCTTAGAGAGCTCAAGTCTTGATAATTTCATCGGATTTTCCCAGGAAGAGAATGGTGGTCAATTACTCTCAAACTATTAATAAGTTTACTTAGTCGGACGCTTACCTTCTGTTTAGAATCGAAAATATAGTAAACAGTGTTGCGAAGTATGAAATGTTTAGTACTATTGATTTTAAAGTGCTCATTAATCAGCTTCCAATAAAAGAAGAAAAGAAACCGTATACTGTTTTTGAAGTTTGTGGGCAATTATTCCAGTACAAAAGAATACCCTTTGGTGTCACTAATGGGGTTGCTGCTTTTCAAAAAGCTCTAGACAAGATTATACGCATCGAGAAATTGACTGCTTACTTGTCACTGTGTGTGGTAAAGATCAAAACCTAATAATAATGTGTCATCCTGTGATTACAAAAATATTTTATTTGGTAAAAAACAAAACCTATCTTTTTCCCTTGAAGAAGTAAAAAAAGTTGTGTCTTCGTGTCCTATTTGCTGGCAAGAAATTTCACAACATCACGGAAAACTAATTAAAGCATTTGAACGTTTAAACATTAATTTCAAAAGCCCTCTTGCTTCTTCCTTCCGTAATCGTTTTATATTGACCATTATCAACAAATATTCACGTTTCCCGTTTGCAATCTCTTGCAAAGACATAACATCTGCTACAGTCAACTATGTTTTTATTATTTTGCTCTCCTTCGTATGTACATTCTGAAAGAGTTTTTTTATATCTAATAAAGTAAAAGCTTTTCTCCATTTAAACAAAATCTCTTCAAGTAGGATTACGCCTTACAATCCTTGAGGTAATAGTGCAATTGAGCGCTATAATGGAATAATTTGGAAAGCGATTGAATTGACTTTGAAGTCTCTAGAAAAACCTATCGCTCAATGGGAGTCGATACTTTCAGGAGATCTCTACTCAATAAGTTCTTTACTGTGTACAACAAATAATAAAACACCTTACGAAAGAATGTTCCGACATATCAGACGAACCAGCAATGGAAAAGTTACCCCTTCTGGCTAATACAGCCTGGACACGTACCTGTACCTGTGTATCTGCGGCAGCATGTTCGGAACTCTAAATTTTAACCGGTTGTAAAGGAAGCAGCCCTACTCGACAGTAACGCAGATTATGCCCTTGTCAGATATCCGAATAGAATCGAGTCATATGGCTCCTGTAGGTAGAAATCAAAGAGAAGCGTTTGACAAACAATCTCAAGAGCAAGATTATGTATCTGAATTTGAGCCAGACAAACAACCTGGCAACTCATCCAATGTGGCAGGAAATTTTGACGTATCGGCGAAAGCCGAAGCTCCAAGTGCTGAAACATCTCTAAGAATCCAATAATATTTCTAAAGATTCTGTAAATTATATAACTCATTGTTATATGATCTAATAGAATTCTTTAATTTTTCATGGTTACTATGTATAAATGAGCGAATATACCCTTAACGAAGTAATATAATCGTTTTGGTGTTTCGCCTCCTCCGTAAGTGTAATATTTTTTTGGAAACGTTTGTTTTGTAAACGTCAAATGAAACACAAAATAAAATCGTACCTGTTACGTTTTGTCGGGTTAATAAATTTTCCAATAACATTGTATTTTATTTAATACTTTTAGACGATCTCTCCCTGACACCTAATACAACTCTTCAATAATCTTTTCGCCAATTGGTTGCATTGCCGGCTGTTTAAAATCACACTTTAAACTTTATCAATTTTAAGATATTATACAAAACGGCAAACCTTCAAAATTCTATGTAAATTACTCGATTTCCTCGCAAAAACTCACCACCTCAGACTAATCGTTTTTTAGTAATTCGTTAAAAAATGCCAAAAGCACAAACTTAATAAATAGTGTCTTTGATCTAAAATGTCTACTCTTAAAGCTTACATAGATACGCCAAATTTTTATATATTGTGTATCACGGAACACTGGCTAACAAACCTAGAATTAAGTGCTGGCTTAAAGTTAAATAATTTCTTTTAGTGTTCTTATTACGCTCGTAAAACAAACAACCACGGTGGAGTGTTGGTTATGGGAAAATCGGATTTACGTTTTAATCCTCTGGATTCAGTAAATCAGTTATCAGTTGAAATTCATTGCGAAGTTTCATCAATATTATGTATTAATTTTAATATAGTTATTGTAGCAATATATCGTTCACTAGCCGAAGATATCAATAATTTTCTGCAAACTATGAACAATTTATTGTCTTATCTTGCTAAATTTAAAAAACTTTTATTGCCGGAGACTATAATGTGAAATTCAATAATCGTTTTGAATCTAACACATTAGATTTATGCGAATTATTTACGTCTTATGGTTATTATCAAGCTGTACATTCCGCAACAAGATACAAAAATTGTCTTGACAATATTTTTATAAATTTCTCTATCAGCTCTTTTTATTGTACCATACATAATACAAGGCGGGTTCATAAACTAAGGGCCGTTTGGTCACAGATAAAAATCTACTATATAAAAATAAGTCGGGTTTTCCTTCGTGACGCTATAACTCCAGAACGCACGAACCGATTTCACGGTTGGGAAACCATCCGCTTTGTTTGTGTTAACGTCAGACCAAAAACCAAAAAATGGTTTACCAAAGTGCACTTCAATGAAACGGATAATTTGCGGACACGTATAACGCTTTGATTCAGTATTTACTTTGGATTCACTTTCATTTACTTAGAGAAGTTTAACTAAATAACACTTCATTTTTGTAATCGAAATGAATTCATTACTGTTGTGAAATGAAATAAAATTTTTCCTTTTCAAATATAAAACAAAAAAAAATTTTTCTTCATCTTTTAATCACCAAACGAAATGTTACATAAAACGAAGCCATCTAGTGGCAAAACGGAGTTCGCCGGGTTTGCTAGTATACTCATAAGAAACAAATTTTATTGTTATATTTAATTAGGTACAAACTTACTTTACTTCTCTACATAATCGTCGTTCACTTCTAGGCATTTTTCGTACCGCTGCACCAGCTTCTTTAACCCCTCTGCATAGAAGCTTGCCGCCTGAGAGTTGAACCAGTTGACAACGGCATTTTTGAGTCCCTCTTCGGTTGCAAAAAGTTGTCAGTAGTGTATCTAAAAGATTTAGACATCACTTTCAATTGCGACAATTAGACTTCAAGTACAGCAAGTACTTAACCCTTTCCACCACCAGCACCACACGTGCATGTGCTTTCAAGATAGCGATACTGAGACTCCGCCCTCTATGATGGTTTTGATTGCGTAATAATGCGTAATTGCCGCCCCCTGTGGGGTGGTGATGTTAAAAGACAGATATCTGATTTGTATTTGTAATTGAGGGGAGCGTGTAATTGAGCTTAGTTAATATGGTCGACGGCTTGCCTTATATGTAAGATGATGGATAATTATGCAGTCGCCGCCCCCCCTCATCGTAGTATGTAAATTGGTGGTTGTTATTGCAGTCAGTGGTTGTATGTGATCATACTTATGATTGATGGTTCGTTTATCAATTACCTGCAATAATAATAATAATAATAATAACTATCACCCTCTGCGCATCGGCCGGTGCTATGATATCAATTATGTAATTGGATTTAATTATCGATAATGAATAATTAGAGAATGGTCCGCAAACAATAGTGCGCGTGTGAATACAGACGGGTTGAGGAAACAGGTGTTATGGTTAATCAGGTTTAGCATGTTTAAACAGGCAACTGTATCCTTTTCTACCGTATTGGTTTATCTCTCTCACTGTTTGAAAGTGCGGGTGTTTCCTATTTATACAGGGTAGCTTTTATGTATGGAACCAAGGCTCTGTAGCCAAAACGGTTGAAGGCATCATTCTGGAAATTTTAGGGATCAAATCTGAAGCTATTTCACATAATTTGACACAATCAAAAAATTTCTTTGCTCGATAATTTTTGACACGGCCGCCATCTTGATTTTTTTTAAATAGCAAGATGGGTCATGTGATATATCATTTGAAAGCTTATTTTATTTACTTTGTAACTGAGTTTGAATATTTGAGTTGGATGGTAAAAAATACGCTCAGAAAAATACAAATTAATTTACTGCTCACGAAGTAATTATCGAGAAAGAAAAAGGAACAATAAGACTTACATGGAGAAACAAGAATCATTAGATTTAAATAACATCGTATGTAGAAAGTCAATGTTCTTAAGAAAACTGAAATACTTTAGCGAATTAAATGCTCAAAATGTGAACCATTTACTTCCTGACAGTAATGTATACGATTTAGGAAAGAATTAATCGAATTTATCAACCAATTTTCTGGAATAGCTGCAATCTCAGCTTCAATACGGTTTCTCAATTTATTTAAATCGTAGGGTCTGTTCTTGTATACACAGCTTTTCAAATGGCCCCACAAGAAAAAGTCCAGAGGGGTCAAGTCAGGTGACCGGGCTGGCCACTCGAAAGTTCCCCTTCTCCCTATCCAGCGTCTTGGATAAGTTTCATCTAGATAATTTCGAACGTTTATCCCATAATATATATTTGTTGAGGATACTGGGTGTGCACTGTTTCCATCCAATGTAGATTCGTGTCGGAATAATATCGGCATTGAGAGTAAATGTGGCCTCATCAGAGAACAAAATGGAACTTGCAAAATTTTATTCTCCGCAATTGCTTCCATAATGTTCTCGCAAAACTGATCACGTCTATCAAAATCGTCTAACGATAATTCTTGTACTAAATGTACCTTGTAAGGATGATATTTGTGATGCTTTAGAATTTTCTGAACTGAATATCGAGACATATTATGGTTTAGTGCAAGCTGATATGCTGATGTTTTGGGCTGATGAACTACATCCATTAATACTGCCAGTGAATTATCCTCTGTAGCCACTGTTGTTGGTCGGCCACTTCTGCGACGGTTCTTAACACTCCCAGTGATATTATACCGTCGTAAAGTCTTGGTCACAGTAGATCTCACTATAGGATTCCTATCTGGGTTTTCAGCATTGAAGAGTTGGCAAACTTCTTTATGCGTGCGTTTTCTATAGCCGTAACCAACCATCATAAGAATTTGTAATATTTCTGATTCAGTTAGCTGATTCATTTTTACGTGACGGTTCTAATTATTGAATAATAATGAACTAGTAATGAGAATAACTGATGTTTTGACGTTATAACGTTACCTAGGTAACGTCACCTAGGTAACGTGTCAAAAGCATCGCCACCTAAATTAAAAGGCGATAATACAAATAATTGCAGAAATAATTATTAGAATAATTTTTTTAGGTATTTCCTCCAAATACAACTTCAATGTTTTTAGTTAGTTGCAAAGTAAATAAAATAAGCTTTCAAATGATATATCACATGACCCATCTTGCTATTTAAAAAAATTCAAGATGGCGGCCGTGTCAAAAAATTATCGAGCAAAGAAATTTTTGATTGTGTCAAATTATGTGAAATAGCTTCAGATTTGATCCCTAAAATTTCCAGAATGATGCCTTCAACCGTTTTGGCTACAGAGCCTTGGTTCCATACATAAAAGCTACCCTGTATATGCGCGAGATGTAAATTTTGTCTCACCCCTACGACTGAATAAATCAGGGAGGGTATTAGTTTCAATAAAGCTTTCGTCGAGGCAATTTCGATCGTTCTCCGTATTATGAATGATAAAATAAGTAGTGATATAAAAAATTTGATTCAACCCTTGAAATCGCGTTCTGTTCCATTAAATTTGGATTCTGTGTCTACGACAATAGGATTTTGTGGTGGTGTTGAACCTGAAAAAAAATCGATGGGTACATCAAACACTGGGGGCTTGCTGCAAAATGTGTCGCTGGATTCGATGTCTTCGTCTTCATCATTGTGGTCTTTTGCTACAGAGTATTACCTGGCCAACGAGTCCCGTTTTCTGAATTTCAACAACACTTCGAACGAGAAGCTGGTGAACTCGACATGCTACAAGCTAGACTACGATGACGGAGGGAAATATATAGAAGTTGAGTACAGTACTTATCTGCAGCTTACACCTGTAATTAGAATTTGGAACAGTCCTGAGTATAATGTATGTAGCGCTAGTGGTCCATACAATGTGCATTACAATGATCGAGAAAAAAACAATGTGTTGTTGACCATTGATAAATGGAAGACGCTAATAGGTCTCCATCATCATGTGATGAATGACTTTTACTGCAACACTGTCGGCGAAGAGTTTAGACAAGAGTTTGTAGATGTTAACGATTGACCCTTCGAATGCATAAGTAAAACTTCGGACACATCTCGCGATATGAAAATCATCTAGACTACGGAATATCATTCCGATTTAGTAGGTTGGAGTGCGGGTAGCGATAATGGTTTTGTAAATACAATCACTTTAACGCGTGATTATAAAAATTGTGTTCTAAACAAGTGGGATGTCGATTGCATGTTTGGTTTGAAAGATATAATTAATTATCGTCTGGAGTTAATGCAATCGCATAACTTGGATGCATTCTACAATCATGTAATCAAACGAATGGCTATCGAGCAGAGAAAGAAGAAAACACTGAATCAATCCGACTATGATGATGACGGTTGGAGTGTTTAAGATGAGTATGAAAAACTGTTAAACATTGAATGTAATATTAATTCGCACAATGTATTATGTTTAATGGAGGTTTTATATCGTCACCCTAGTTTTTTTATGTTGTGCGTTGCGGAAAATATGCGCTAGAAACCAAGCATCGATGATGCTTTTTATGTATTTCTTTATATATATATTTACTATAGAAATATTTTTTTAATCAAATCCATAAAGATGAAAATATACTAAGTGGTATGTATAAATATATTTGCAAGGTGAGCTTGTTGAGCAAAAGTGATCATGCTATCATCAAAGAAGGGTAAAAACATTAAGGACAAACGAAGAGCTGGTGTTATAAACAACTTAATTAACAGACTTCTTGTAGAATTACACCTGCCGGGGTATCAGTATTGTGGACCTAGCACAAAGCTACAAAAACGGCTGGCTCGAGGTGATGCAGGTATTAATGCTTTAGATTCGCACTGCAAAACACACGATATCAGCTACAATAACAGTTCTAACGATTTAGCTGCAAGACATCGTGCTGATCAATTGCTCCAGCAAAAAGCTTGGATATCGCGCATTATCGAGTAAGAAAAATAAGAGCGATAACAATCACTTGACTGTGAGAGAGAAACTTTTCTTAAAATCAATCGGTGTTAAAGTAAAACAATAGGCGAAAAAGGAAAAAAGATGAGCGAACAATTAAATATTTTTGGCGATGCTCATTTCGACGATTCAATCGTTACATCTGATATTCACACATACTTGCCTTATGGGTCTAATAGTTATGAACCATCAGATGAAATCAGAATTGTAATTCAAAGCCAGGATTTGATTACGGATACTCCCGATAGTTTTCTATAGATCGAGGGTTATATTACGCGCAGGCAAGCAGACGCTGCAAAATCATGTGATTTAACAAACAATTTTGCCTGTTTCCTGTTTGAAGAAATTCGATATGAATTGGGAGGACATCGCGTGGATGTTAGCAGAAACCCAGGTATCGGGTCGGCGATGAAGGGCTATGCATCGTATGGCGCCGCAGACAAGAAAGCGCTGGCCTACATTGGATGGTCTCCATTAAACGAGAACACTCTACAAGTGCAATTCAGCGCAAACGATGCGGATTTGGCCAAAAAATTCGAGGTTTACCTACCTCTGAAGCACATACTCGGATTTGCTGAACATTATAGACAGGTTATCGTAAAAGAAAGGTTATGAAGCAGGAGCTTACTTTGATCAGATCGAGAACCGATTTGGATTGTTATTATGGGGAGGCTGATACGGCCATAACGCTATCGAAAATTCAATGCGATAGAGCAAAACTGAAACTATTCCAGAAGATTAATAGAAACCCAGTAATCACTATGCCGTTTCCTCAATGGGAATTATACGAATATCCAGCTTTAAAGCAAGTTAAAACTGATACATGGCCGATAAAGACGTCTTTGCAATTAGAGAAACCCCGATGGGTTATTGTTGCTCTTCAGAAAAACCAAAGGAGGCGTTCAAAAAGTGGTAAAGCGAGCGTTTTTGACAATATTACAGATATTAGATTACATCTTAATTCTGAGAGATATCCGTATGAATCCATGAATTTGGATTTTAACACAAATAAGTATGCATTGGCGTATAGGAATTACATTAACTTTCAACGAGACTATTATGATCGTAATGAATGCAATATTGGCGGAGGGGTGCGCCGGTTCGAATGTTACATCAACAATCTGCATTCCCACATTTGACTATCAACAATTTAAAAATTGCCCGATCTTTATAATCGACTGTGCCAATCAGAATGAGAACTTCAAGAATATTACTGTGGACGTTAAACTGGATTCAGAATCCGCAGCAAACTTTGAAAACAATATGGGAGCATACTGCCTATCAATCCACGATGTAATTTTTTGATAAATAAATAAAGTGCATGTACTTCTAAAATATCTTTAGTATAATTTAAATAACCCAGTCGATAAGGTCGAATTGAGAAAAATAAAAATGACTCAAAAGTATAGATTACCAGTGCATAATAATGAATTAATGATGTTATGTAATAGCAGCGGCAAACCGAGTAAACACGATGTCTTACTACCAAATAAAGTAAGAGCCATCATCGCAGGGCCATCAAATTCGGGAAAAACTAATGCAATGTTCAGACTTTTAACTGAAGCAAATGGTCTAAAATTTAAAAACGTTTACGTCTACTCCAAATCACTAAACCAAGATAAATACAAGCTGTTGTATGAGATTTTAACTGCGATGCCCGAAATAGGCTATTATACGTTCAGCGATAACGAAAATATTATGGCCCCTAACGACGCAAAACCTGACTCTGTATTTATTTTTGATGATATTGTGCTAGAGAAACAGGATAATATTAGGGCATACTTCAGCATGGGGCGTCATAACTTGATAGACTGTTTTAATTTGGGACAAACGTGTAACAGGATACCAAAACAACTGATTCGAGATAACGCAAATGTTGTTATTCTTTTCCAGCAGGATAAGTTGATTCTGAAACACGTATACGATGATCACGTTAGCCCGTCAATTAACATGCAGGTTTTTAAAGAAATGTGCGATGAGTGCTGGTCTACGCCGCATGGTTTTCTAATGATTAACAAAGACGCTGCTGATGTAAACGACGGACGTTATCGAAAGAGTTTCGACGAGTTACAAGAATCTGTTTAGTTTGTTATTATATGCTTGTGAGTAAAAATGGGTCAGATATATAGTAAGCAATTATGTGGCACTATGGATAAAAAAAAAGTACGATTTTCTACAATTGTAACTATCGAACATGTTCACATGTCATTAGAGTATAAACAAGCTCGTAAAGGACGCTGGCATTTTTATGCAATCGACCGAGCAAGGTTTGAAAAAAGAATAAATCAATGTGATGTCATACTAGCACCGATTCTCGATATAAAACATCGCGAAAAACATATGAATCAGAACCGCCGTAGTTGTGCAAATTTAGAATCGTCTTAATATATATTGGTATTATGTGCTGAATTTGTTTAGTCCTCAAAGTTAACAAACACGCGTCACACGGTGCGAGTTAGAATAATGGATTCCAGAGAAATAAATTTAAAAAATAAGATACAGCAAGTTCGAGAATCGATAAGGAAAAAATACAACGCTCTTAAACGTCAACGTTTGGATGCAGGAAAAGCATTTGAGAATACGTATAAACCGATAATAACACCACTACTAATATAGAATCGTCAATTAATTCGAAAAATGCTAGTGGAAAGAACAAAAACTTGAAAGGCAAAGACGAATCAGCCAGCAAAGAAATTGAAGCAGCTGTGGGTGCGTCGGATTCTTCTTCGAATGCCGAATTACCCACGTCTCTTTATGAATTAGAAAGATCATATTCAAATTTACTAGAACGGCAGTATCATCCATTACCACAAAATATATGAAAATACTGATGAATGATACGCGAGGTGATAAAGTCGACTTTATGTATGGAGTTCATTACGACGCTGATCAATAAATGGGTTATCGGAGATTCTGTTGTTGATATCCGCGATAAGAATCTTATTATTAATGGACGTTTGTATAAGGGCACGCGTGGTTTGCACAAACTAATATTTATGAAAGAACCTGATAGAAAGCTGATTCACAAATCAGATGAGCTTAAGTATGTGAGCATTCTTTATGATACAAATGTTTATAGAAGAGCGTATTACCCCGACGGCCCGATTAGAGCAAACAGAGACATAAAATATACTGATACGATCAAGCCATTGTTACACAATCAGCGCAGGCGAAAAAAACAGGCGCGTTGTGAACGAAATGATAATGATAGCAGTAATGATGATAGTGATGGATCTTTGCCGTATCATTCACCGTCAAGCGGCGTGGAGGGGCAAGGTTGTTTAAGAAATTCAGAAGTAAACCCGTAGAGTACAGATACTGGAATAATGTTTACAAGTTGATGATGATGAATTACAAGTTTTGGGGAGCGAGAAAACTGCTGGAAACAGTGGCGTCAGAAAATCAATTTTAGAAGAATTATACGAAGACGGCTACATCGAAAACATGCCTTATACTACATAACAGCAATCGTGTTGCATTTTATAGTTAATGTTCGACCGATACCCAAAACAATAATGTCGTCTATAGACAAATTTGGCCGCTTGCATAACAACGCGAGCAGTTGTGCAAACACATTAATCGAACCTCTAATTGCAAAAATTAACGCTATACAAAAACAGTGAATGGAGAAATCGCTACTTTTTTAAGTGCGCTACCGGGGTATGTCAAGACGAAAATGGATGCCGCATTCGAAGAATTGTTTAACAAAAATCCACTTCTGAGAAAAATTAATCTATCAAATCGCTTGGTGCACATACATAATCGCAAAGAGGAGCTCGCGACATCGCCAACCGCCTCGCCCATCTTGCGGGCAATGGAGAAACTCAACAATCGTATTGTAAAACTTGATGTAGCAGCATCAGTGACAGGTCAAATTCTGGTGTATTCTGTTAATGGAACACCTTAAACAAAAAAAAGTTGTTGCAATCAACACCTACCCTAGAGACGTTTATAAAGACATCCGGGGAGATACAAACTGAACATAAAGCATTGCTTTAACATGTCTGTTGATAAATTTGGGCGTAGGTTTTAAAATAACGGCCGACAACAACTACGACATGGAAAATAGAAGACTAATTAACATCACAGACCCTCTCGATTTACATAACGCGATCAATTTAAAATCTTATTTGGAAGATAAATATTTCTTTAACAAAATGCAACTGAGAAACTTCGGCTATCCCCAAACTGGAACAGATGCTGCAAATAAGGCATACGTGGATGCAGCGAGTCGTGAACTTTAAAGTGCTATTGACGCTTATGCGAATACTATATACGCCGAATTAAAATAGCGGTTAATAAAATAAATGACATCCAGCAAACGATCACTAAAGATATCAATGAAATTATTCAAAAAGTGATCCCCGATAATGTAAAAACAACGATGAACGTTGCCGTAGGAGATATGTTTAAACAATCAATTCAAGACAATCCGTATGTAAATGGACGATATCTGAACGAATTAAAATCCGATATTAAAACATTAAATGTTTGCCTAGATTTCGATGTTAAATCTAGAGATGATTCTATACGTAATTTAAGAACAGATTTGGGCAAAATGAATAGTTTGTTGCAAAATTTAAGTGAGAACGCAAGCGTCAAGCGTAACACGCCGATAAAAAAATAACATGTCAAAGCAGCAGGTTGTAAATGAATTGCATTAGCCCGCCGAAAAGTTAGTATTACATCTTACGATGATACGTGGGAATTAGATTTGGCCGAGTTTTAACCGTTTTCTAGAATTAATAAAGGATTTCGAAACATCGACCGTTTTTCAAAATATTTATGGCTGCGCGCGGCAAAATCCAAACGAGACGAAGAAATTACTAAAACAATGGCCGATATTTTTCGTAGTTTTGGGCGCACGCCAAAAAATATACAAACCGATGCTGGAAAAGAGTGTTACAATAGCGCATTTTCGAAACTCATGGATAAGAAAAAATTAATCATTATTCAACGTATTCTACAAAAAAGGCGTCTATAGTCGAACGCGTGATCCGAACTATAAAAAACCGACTCTATAAATTATTTAACCTACAAGGTAATTATCGATGGTATAATTTAATCGACGACGTCGCTGAAGACTACAACGGTACGAAGCATAGAACAATTGGTATGAAGCCAAGCAACGTAACACCGAAAACAGACTTGAACCGCGTATTTGGACGCATAAAAACGTTTTTGGATAAACCGCGTTATAAAATTGGTGATATTGTTCGAATCTCTCAACATAAAAGTGCATTTTCAAAGGGATACAATCATAATTGGACTGCCGAGTTGTTTAAAATTACCAAAGTTCAAATCACAAACCCCGTTACGTATTTACTGGAGGATATGTACGGTGACCCGATTCGCGGAGATTTTTATCAAGAAGAAATTATGAAAACTAGACACCTGATGTTTATCTAATCGAAAAAGTATTAAAACGACGCGGGAACCGTCTTTTTGTTAGCTGGCTTGGACACAAAGAAAACAGCTGGATAAACACTGAAGATATTTTATAGCTGTTTTTAAATACTTACTTACTTACTTATATGAATGTAATAGAAAAAAATCTGTAAAATAAAAAACAAAAAATATTTGTATCTATTTATTTTAAAACCGTGCGAGCGCGTGTGTATGTGTGCTACATTACAATTACATAGAAAAATAAGAATTAATGGTTATAAAAACATATTCTTTACCTAATTATTTACTACAATCTACAAACATATGAATACAATGCTTTAAAAAAAACCATACATAATTAATTGTTGATAAAACTATTAAAATCTAACATAATTAATTGATGATAAAACTACTAAAATCTATAAACATACGGGTGGTTATAAAAAACATATTCTTTACCTAATTATTTACTAAAATCTACAAACATATGAATACAATATTTAAAAAAAGCATAAATAATTAATTGATGATAAAACTATTAAAATCTATAAACATACAGGATGTATACAGTGCCTTAAAAACATACATAATTACTAGCAAAAATAAAAAAACATGTATATAATCATAAATATCCATTATAAAATCTGCAAACATTTGCGCTTTGCAGTACTTCACAAAAACGTAATTACTAGCATTAAAAATAAATAATAATAATAATAAAAAACATGTTAAATACATAAAGAATGGTAAAAATATCATGTTTCATAGAGCGAATATGATTTTGTTCACGAACAAGTATGGCGTTCTCTTTAACACATTTCAGGTAATCATCAAACGAAATCGTATTTCGAACAACGTTTTCAAGAACACCCTTAGCTTTTTTAATAACTTTAGGTTTATCATCATCGAGGTCGGATTGTACTTTATAACTATATAATTTTGATTTTACACCAATGAATTCACTCATTACTCTACCGGCGTTCTCATCTTTCATTAACCCTGAAACATTTTTATTAAGCCGAGAGATTCCGAAAATATTATCCTTAGCATATTCGCTTGTATCAAACATGTGTGAATCTTTTTTAATTCGATTAGATATGTTACAGTTAAGACTATATATTAAACTATCTGTATCAGTATATAACAACCTACACTCTTCATAACCAAATTTTCAAGCATATACTCATAGTGGAAATTATATAAATAAGTTTTGGAAAAATCTAGTATAACCATACCTACATAAATTGGTTTATTAATGCACACTTCCGTTTTATTCATTTCAATACCGACTGTTTTATTATCAGAGATTGTGCGACTATGGAAATTCGGTTGATTAATATAATACTTAGCTCCATAACGACCACCCCATCGGCGCACGACTTTTACATTTTTGTGTTTTCTTACGTTTTCCATACTTTTTCCAAAAACACTATTGTTTAAGAGTTTGTATAAATTTTTTTCAACTCATTGCGAGAACCCATCCTCAAACGTGTATTTAGATCAATGTAAGGCTTCAGCCAAGGTGATTGCCTAAACATCAAAACACATCCAGTTTTAAACATTGTTGCAAGTTACGATATTGAATAACATAGTGCGATTTATTATGTAAAGTGGCTAATAATTTTTTTGTTTGGATTGTGGTGGACATTTACTTTCAGGACAAAGCGGTAAGTCATTGTGTATATCATGAATACTATCTGGATAATCTAAGTCAACTTCCAAAATATATCCTATACCTGACTCGGAATTGATACTCGATAAAGTAAAATTTGCAATTTCATCGTTATTCATTCATTTGAAGCCTCTAGTAGGCAAATTTTCTGCCATTCCAACTCCATAGAGGTTATTTATATCGAAAAAGATTAAGTACGCGTCAGAGTTTGCAGGAATATAATTGTTTAAGTATTTGTTATTGGTTTTACTTTACAGAACATTGTGATAATCCTCCTCTTATACCGCGCTCGATAAACATTAACATATCTATATCCGGCAATAATTCTAATTCAATTTTAGTGTATTTGAACATAGCGTCCCAAGTGTAAGAGGCTATAGTTACAATATTAGCAGAATCAATTGGATACACGGAAATGCAGCCATGTCGAAAATTTTCAAAAACGTCAGCGAGTAATAGAACGTCTGTTTTTAAGTAAAGATCTGAATATTCACCTAAATTTTTTATATTAAATAATTGTCAAATTTTTTCCGCATGTATATAATCACTATCTGAAATGCTTGAGTTTGTCAGCTTATTGTAAAACGCGTCTTTACATGGTAATGTAACGATGTCTGTTAATTTTTCTAAACTGTTTAACATGTCGTAGGGAAACATACCTTTACGAGTAAGTAATTTAAAATGGTCTTCATCTAAGTTTGAAAATTGAGCTTTCAAAATATTGACGTGCGATATATCTAAGTATGATGTAAGCTTTTCTATTTAAAAACCGATAGGAATCTATAAATCTAAATTTCAAATCCGAATCAAAACGGGCATCGAAAAAAATGTATCGTTCTTTGGTTAATAGTATGACATGCATTTTTTGAGATTTCTTAATTAAACTCTGTATAAATATGCGACCATCATAATTCGATAATGAGTGGAAAACGATCGGTATTATTCTCTTTAATTTATAATTTAAATTACAGCTTTGGTGCGCTGTTCCGAGAAAATGAGAAGTCATATGATCATAATTTCAAACTTTAATTTCACCTAGTTGAAAGGGTTTTTCACATATATGACAGTGAGTAGTCGTGTTAAATTTTAATTTTTCATCATATGTTAGGGGTGACATCGGGACGATTTGATTAAAATATTTGTCAGAAAAAAGAGTCTGACATATTAATTAGTTCATTTACAAACCATTCGGGGCAGTCTATACCTCTGTATTGCTTATAATATGATATTGAGTTATCAAAAGTACAGTGTAAATAAAACCCTACAGAAAATGGTTGATGATGTTGAAATGTGTTAATTAGATTTTCGCGTTCATTGCGATCATTCGTTTTTACCAATAGACATTCAAAATCTGCATAAATAATAAACGGTACTTTTAATTGATTCGCAAAATTTTTAAATACAATAGTTTCACCCCACTTGGGTAATATTACCTTACACTTATTTAAATTGATACAATCTTTACCATGATCTGCTAGTTGCTTTTCTGATGAACAGTAATTTAAACATCTATGACAGATGTAAATTTTGTTGTGACTCTTAGTAAGTTGTGATTTTACCAAGCGCGATAAATTACGAATCAGACAAAAATGATACTTAACAGTGTGCTTACCCCGTTTGTAAACAGACTCCGATTGATCACTCATATAACTAGAAACACCGACATCTTTGACACATTCCATTGCGTTTGCTTTATCAACTACTTCTTCTTCTTCGCTTTCTTCGTCCTCTTTTTCAACAACGTAGTTTTCTTGAATCATAAGTAGATTGACGTGGTGATGTTTAGTTTTAGACGTTAAATAAGTGGAAGATGTTATATATCTACCATTTTTCTTCAAACTCAAGATATACACATTTATTGAAATATTGTTTTGACGCTCAAACTTTGAAATTTGATGTAAAATCATCGGAAGCTTAATATTGTTGAGGTTTAGTTTTTCTCGAAAATATGGGTAGCTGGTCATACGATTTGCGTTTACCTTACATGGGAAAAGGTTTGCCATAATGCACCATGCGAAGCAATATTCATCATTACTCTTAATATTCAATACAACGTTTTTTAGTCTTATCTGCGAGAGTAACGTGATAAAGCTTTTTCCTGAATAAAACATCTCATCACAGTTGTTGATGTTTACCGTCAGACCGAGGATCTTTTTGAGTGCCCACCCGCTCTGATATTCAGCGAAGTCTTCTAACTTTTTTAAAATTTTGGCGATCACATTGATACTGAACCAATCCGCAAAGTTTTTTTTATTTAGTAAATTATTATCCTTGTTCAATAATAATAAATAATTACAAGAAGAGAAGTATTTAAAGCTGGTCATATGGTCGCCTTCTAGAGACTGCTTTATGAATTCAGCAGTTAATATAAAATATACCTTGAAGTTTATCTTCCGTCTTCTATATAATAATATAAGACGTCGCCAGAACGCTTGGAAACAATTTTCAAAAAACGGTTCTAGTTATTTGCACGATACGTTTACTATCACACTAGTCCTTAATCGGCTACAAAACGAACTTTGTACATCGACCCACTGTACACAACTTGATTTTTTTTCTTACAGTTTTATTGTTTTTTTTTGTTATGTCTTGCACTAACGCCTTGTATGTTTTAAAGTTACCACAAAAGTTTCGATGTGCACTTTTAAACCATAGTTAATATCTTCTTTTGTAATTTAGATGCAAACCGAATGTTTGAATTAACGATTCCAATAAATTTATTTAGCTCGCGATTTCTTCTTTTAACATTCTTCATTGCACTGTACACATTCTTAATTTTTTTTTAAATTATTGATGTTAAATCAATAACATTCACATTATTTAACTCAATTTTTCACATTTTATTATTATTATTATATTATATCTATATTAAGCACTATAAGTATGCCCCCGGATTGAGTTTACAATAGGTATGATTGACCAAAAATTTTTGAATTGGAATTTCATATTTTGGGATTCCACTCTGCTTGGTCTGAAACTTATTTTTAGTTTACTTTGAATTTTTTCAAGTCAAGTAAGCCTTGACAGTCGAGCAAACACTACTTTAGTTCTAGGTAAACTACCTTTTCGTTTACAGTACGCCAAAGTGTTACTAAGAAAAGTTATTCAGAATTAACAGTTATGGCGTTATGCAAATTTTCAGAATGATCGTCCTACTTTGATAAATTCCAGTGTTGGTGAGTATTGCATTTTAAACAGCAACAATAGCATGAGGTGGCTTAATATTTACAAAACAAAAACATCGATTACATGTCAAGTGTTTATTGTAGTAT
The DNA here is from genome assembly GCA_030710515.1 of Abscondita cerata. Lineage (NCBI taxonomy): Eukaryota > Metazoa > Arthropoda > Insecta > Coleoptera > Lampyridae > Abscondita > Abscondita cerata. The sequence continues at coordinate 2,762 of JALBCR010002159.1, read as the reverse complement.
AACATGTGTCGTTATCTTTAATAAAGTTAAAGTAATATCACAAAACTGATTTTGATTGCAAAGTAATGACAATATATTTACAATAAAATGCTAACGTTAGAACAGAAAATATATTTAGTACAGTGTTATGGACGTGGAAAAAGTTACTGTTACGTAATTGAAAGATTTAATGAAAATTTCCAGATATTTATGTATCACATATGGGTGTACAGAAGTTTATTAAGAAATTTTCAAGAACTGGTTCAGTACCAAATGTAAAGAAAGCTAAGAGAATACATAATGAAGACGATGTCGCTACTCCGCTAATTTTAGATTCGGTACAAAATGATCCAAAACTGTCTTTGAGGGAAGCGGTCGCTTCGCTTAGGCATTAGTAAATCACACATACAACGAACTTTGAAAGACCGGAAGATTTATTCCTAAAACCCATTTTTAATCATACTTTGGAACCAGGAGACGAAGCAAAACGTCTAGATTTCTGTTTATGAAGAGGTAGAAAATAGCAAGTAATCGTTATTTTTATCGAAACATTTTGTTCTCCGACGAGGCTAGATTTTCTACCAATGGAACTGTTTCCTCGCCATTTTTTTTGATAATAATGTTAACCAGCATACATACTTAAATATGCTAGACAATTTCTTCGATGACGCTTTAGGTGAGTTGCCTCAATTATCGGCGATCAATGTATTTCCAACTATGATGGTTGTCCGGCGCATTATTCACAAATTGTTGTGAATTGGTTAAACCATAAATTTGGTCACCGTTGGATGGGTAGGAATGGTCCTATTTTATGGCCCCAAGGGTCCTGATTTGACTATTGCCGATTTTTATTTGTGGGGACGTTTAAAACAAGTAGTGTATGCAGAAAATTTACCTAATGATGCCGAAGTATTAAAAATCGTATAACAGATGCTATATCGGCTTTACTAATTCAGGAAATCAGAAATAGCTTTAAGGAACTGCGACGTAGGATTGAATTATGCTGCGACGAAGTGGAGGGTTAATAGAATAACTTAATACTTGTTTTTGTTTTAATAGTTTAATAAAAAATTCCTTATATTTTTGTTTTGTGATCATTAACCATTCTCAAGGTATGATTGTAGTGTCAATTGCAGATTTGTTTCTTTAAAGTCAAACTGACGCAAAGTTGACACAAAACGAAGTTGGAGATACAGTTGACACAAAGGAAACTGACCAATACTGGATTTTATCAAAGTAGGCCGATCATTCTGAAAATTTGCATAACGCCATATCTATCAATTCTGAACAACTTTTCTTAGTAACACTTTGGCGTACTGTAAATGAAAAAGGGTAGTTTACCTAGAACTAAAATAGTGTTTGCTCGACTTCAAGGCTTACTTGACTTGAAAATCGAAAGTAAACTAAAATAAGTTTCAGACCAGCAGGCGGAATCCCAAAATATGAAATTCCAATTCAAAAATTTTTGGTCAATCATACCTATTGTAAACTCAATCCGGGGACATACTGTATATTCTCCCAAGCGTTCTCCCACTATTTATTTCATCAATAAATTTATCGCTGAATGCAGCACAAAGCCTTTTTGGCAAATAATAATAATTTTCTTGAATATAAATTAGAACAGCCCGGCCAAATCTTGTCTCTTGCGCTTTTATACTTGTTATTACGTATTTTTTATTTAGTTCAAGCTGATTTAAATCACCCTTAAGCCTTGTTCTGACTAGGCTATTAATTTAGTCAAGTGGCGAGTAATTTAGTTACTAAAACTAGTCGGGTTAGTTGAAAAGTGTTCAGATTACTGGTCGAGTAAAGTTCATTAGTAATTGTGCAGTAATACTTGGTGCACCTAAAATGAATAAAATGAAGAGAGAGCAACGTAAAAGAATAAATACAATAATAAATCTTATTACAAAACTATTTCTGCAGAGGTGGAGGAAGAAATTAATGAGATAAAGAAAAGAAAATGTGGGTACGGAAATGGATTAATAGAAGACACGAACTAGGAGCTCAAACGGTCTTATAATGGAAATAGCATTGAAGACCCCAAAGAATACTTCGCTACGTTGAGGATGACGGAAAGTTGTTTTAATTTTCTATTGATGAAAATGCAGTCTTCAATTCAACGCAAAGATACCCAGTTAAGATCTGCAATTCCTGCAAGAACAAAACTACAAGCAGTTCTCTACCTTCTTGCTACTGGATGTAGTTTAAGGACCCTGACACATCTCTTTCGACTTGGGAAATCAAGTATTTCAGAGTTCTAGTAGATGTTTGTAGAAAACCATTTATAAATCACTGAAGCATACATCCAGGTAAGAGTAAATAAATTACAAATTTTCAGAGGAAAAAACATTTTTATTAATTAAAGAACTTAAAGGTTTAAACATCTGCATCTGTCATTGCTTCTGCAAGTATGTTACTCATGAGAAGACCGTCTGTTATTGTCGGGACGTAAATTGTGTCAGTCCCAGTTCCAGACTTCTTGGAATCCTTGATCTTTTTTAACTCTTGGGAGTAGGTTGATCTGAAAACGTGTTTACATACAATAAGATTTTAACCGTAAAATGATTATAGTAAGGTTGATTTATAATTATTTATAATTCTTGTATTCGTACTACAAAAATTCTATAATAAATTAATGTAGGTATTAAAAGTCTTTACTTACCTGAGATTTTTAATTTTTTGTTTTAATCTCTTTCGCTGTAAATCCAGATATGTTCATTGTTTTTCCAAATCTTCATATGCAGAGTTCTTTATTTGTTTATTTAACGAAGCATACTGAG